>JAVANC010000022.1:5736083-5909883 GCA_033319125.1 Parnassius glacialis | reverse complement strand
ATAATCCTGTCCCACGCAGATACCTAGTCTGGCCTCCATCACCGAAATTCGATCGGAAGTATTTAAAATATGAAATGGGATGGTATTTCTTAGTACCTAATGTTGTCTTCCTAATAAATTAGTGTAATATGAAATAAAATATAAATATATAAACTGTAATACTATCAGGATATAATAGTCGTATGTCGACGGCGTCAGAATATCCACCAAATCATATTAAGTCGTAGGTTGACAGAAAGTTTCTGATAGATGTTTACAACAACCTAATTTATATACGCTGATCAATAAAAACCCAGACGAACATGTAGTAGCAGCATGCGAGGCCTTTGGTACTACGATCGGCAAACCATCTGCAAATTTGGTGATTAAAGGTAAAGCAAACCTAATCTGGTTCTTAATTCGTTATTATTTTATTTTTATTTAAACTTCTATCTTTTGAGATTTTTCAACGTCTTCGTTTTTTATCTGAGAGTCTCACATCTGAAGATTTGCATATTTTTATTTTTCTTAATCACTTTTCGTTATAAAATATCTTAAATTGTTCATAATATTCACAGATAATATAAGCGCGTGAGCTAAGTTATCGCCATGAAGACACTATCTATACCAGAGCAAAATTTTCACAAGGTGTTTAAAATCTTTAGAGATGAGAAAGAATTTGAGTGGCAAATATATTATAAAAAGCCTTTATTTTTTTTAAGAGGTAGAGCCACGCTGTAGCAACATTATGGCTGTAGTAATGGGTAGGCTTGACCAGGGAAGGATCAGTCTCTCACCAGCGTGAAATATCAGCTTATTGCTGCTGTATTTCATATGGTGAGTGTAGATAACCCGGAGACCCTTTTTAATAGTAACGAAGCATTATGTCGTATTTCTCAGGGGTGACAACACACACATATTCATTTTCATGTTTATTAGAGATTAAATGTAGGTTTCTAAGATCTATAGCATCCAATTACCATCAAGTGATCTGTGTATCTCTAACCATATTCCACAAAAATAAATAATAAATATAACGCTTTTTATGGTATATCTTCATATAAACACGGAAAATTCTTAAAAGGCCTCTTTAACATCGTCATACGTGTAATTATTTTATTCTTAAATGCGTTGTATAAGTACACCGAATCACTTAAAATTCTATTTAAATTTTACTGAGCACCTTCATTTTATCTGTCTTAATGCACATGTTTTTAATCACCAGGCGGCGTTAGTATCGCGAAAACTGTGAGAGCTAGTCTCGATAGTCTGTGATGGGAAAGTTGTGAATTTTCATCCAGTTGAACCGTAGACGTGGGAAGGGAAGTTTGTGCCCTTTTCGTCGCAAGCTCGCGGCTACTTCGTACGTTTTAATGCGAGAGCAGTTTGATGCTTTTTGTGGGATGATTGTGTTTATATTCTATTAAAGTGATGTTGTTTATGATATAATAATTTTCATGCGTGCTCCTCAGAGGTAAGTACTTATAAAGTTAAAGCCCTATTAATTGATTTGTCCGTATTATAGTCTGTTAACTAAATTGGTTATTGTAAACGGTTTGTAAATATAATATTAGGAAAACTTATAATTCTTTCATGTTTATTACATACGTCGCTAAAAAAAGGCTATGTCATTTACTTTGAGATTTATTTACTTTTTTTGTTGTTGTATATAGCAAAACCGTTAAATAAAGTCTGCCGATTTAATTAAAATTAAGGACAAATTAAGATACAATCAAATAGTAATAAAAAGTATAATAAAAACATCAAGAAAGCACAAAATGAAAGTCATTAGTCTAATTTTTTTTTAATAAAGATCAAGCTTGTGATGAATGATGCTGATATAAGTTATTAAAAAATAACGATCAAATTCTCTATATCAATATTTCATGTAAAACTTTGACAGAAAGGTAAAATTTTGGAATTATTTTGCCTTTTCCCTTACTGATTACTTCTTACAATTACAGTATTTTTTAGTCAGACATTCAAGACTGTAAACTGTAGAAAAAATTTGTCGATGTTTTATTTTTCTCCCATTATGTACCAATTAAATATAACATAATAATAATAATAATTTATTTGCTAGGATATGGTGATTATAGACATTTTAGAATAGAATAGAAGAATAATTTTTATTCAATATACATTACATGTGTAATTCTTATTGAAAGTCATTTTTTACTTTACCACTGGTTCGAAAAAAAAACCCTCTGTCCTGGAAGAACCAGCAAGAAACCCAGCGGGACTTTTTTTTAAAATAAATTTTACAATATAAAAGATTACGAACCATTTACAAAATTTATTTTAGAAACTGCTTGGAAGCCACCACCTCATTTCCAGGGGTTATTATCAACCATGTATTCATTTATACTATAATAACCCTTTTTATACAGTTCAGCTTAATAAAAAATTTAACTTGGTAATAGAGAGACCTGTACACTTTCCGGGACCTTGTTGTAATAGCGTATACATTGCCCCAAGAATAAATTACTGACTCTGTGGAGTCGAGAAACTGGTATCAGTAGCTTGTGTTTGTTCCAAGTGTTAACAGAATGTATATCACTTTTTATAATTAAAGATACAAGCATATTTCGCCAGTGGCATGTAGTAATTAGTGTGTAATTGTAATAATGTTATAAAATGTACATAAATCTGTACATCTGTACATGTATATGTAGTGACATCCATTAATTAAACCAAAAAAAATACAAAGTTTTATCCAGTCCTAAATTAAAAATATACATTTATGTTATATCAATCAAGTGTACATGTCAATAGTTATTAGAATATTATATAAATGTATTAAATTAAATCAATTTACCATGCAATGTCTTATAACATAAAAATCATCTAGAGTATAAAAACAATTTTGGGATGAGCAATTGCTTTCGTTTCTTTTGAAAATATTTTAATGGCAGTTCTCGAATTTCTACAGGAAGTTTATTATATACTTTTATGCTCATAATGGGACCTTTTTCTGAAAAAAGGCAGATCTAAAATTTTATAGTGTAATATAAGAAATAAGAGAATTCAAAATAACAATTATTTTATTAACTGCCGTCATAATAGAGAAGGACGTAACTAACAAAAACGTAAAATGGAGATAAAAAATAATAGATGAATTTTCTGTCAGACCCTGCTGCGTCTAAATATTTTAAAATGTATCAATATGAAAATTGAAATTGATAGTTAGAGACATGAAGATTTTAAAGACGAACTTTTTGTTCTGATATTTGTTTATTTATTAAATAAAACGGATTTTCCTTTTCATTTTAGCTTAAAAAATAATCCCGGTAACGCAAAAACTTCGAAGGAAAGACGCATATAACCATTTGCGTCTTTCCAACCTAGTAAATAAAAAAACTGCCATTCTTTTAACATTTTTACATATCTCGGAAAGTTAATTTGAAATTGACTGGACGCAAATGGTCATTTACTACGTTTCTTCTTAGTAAGTATGTAACAAAACTTAGTACGATCAAAGGTGGAAAAACTAAAAGAGTGGTAATATTAGTGAGGTTATTTTTTAATATTAAATGCATTGTATTAGAATTATCTAAACGTACTCCGTTACATTATGTAACACACATAAAATCATTCTTTAAATATACCTGTTCCAAGACAAAAAACAATAAAAAGTTTGATCAATTACAATTAAATGATTAAGATATACTAAAAGCTATATCAGTCTAAAATTTGCTTTCACAGCATCAAAACCATAATTATACCTATAAAACTTA
This sequence comes from Parnassius glacialis, assembly GCA_033319125.1. Lineage (NCBI taxonomy): Eukaryota > Metazoa > Arthropoda > Insecta > Lepidoptera > Papilionidae > Parnassius > Parnassius glacialis. The sequence continues at coordinate 5,906,167 of JAVANC010000022.1, read as the reverse complement.
ACTTTTTTTTCTTTTTTTTTTATAGGAGAGGGGGCAAACGAGCATGCGGCTCACCTGATGGTAAGTGACTACCGCCGCCCATGAACAACTGCAACACCAGGGGAATCGCAGATGCGTTGCCGGCCTTTTAAAAAGGAGTAGGCTCTTTTCTTGAAGGTCCCTAAGTCGTATCTAAACTTAACGTTAACGTTTAACTGCCAATTTTTCGTACATTTTTAAATGTGCAACGAGTGAATTCAAATTATTCTTAAATTTATTTTAAACAGGGTTAATTAAATTACTATATTTAATATTTGAGCAACAATCACTTTTGTAGACATCTAGAAATGAAAAGAACAGAAAGGTAATTTATCCTTAATAACTAAAAACAGACTAAAGGCTTTTTATTTCTCTCTACCACATACTAAGTCATTCTGTCAGCTTTTTTCTTGTAATAAATACAATAGAAGAGAAGTATCACAGATATTTATCACTTAAAGCTAAACTCAGATTGAAGCTACCCTTGGCCTTTTTGAAATGTGAGATCAAAATACCCTTAATATTAAAATAAAAGAAGATTTGTACGTTCAGTCTTCATAGTTCCTTGTAAGATCCACCGCATCATCATTCACTGGCAAATTTTGCCAAAACACTCTTCTGTTTTCCGGCATGAGTGGCCTAATTCCCTAATTATTTCATTTTTCGTTCAGATGTAATACCTCTGAAAGTAAAATTTTGTTTGGGAGCAGGTATTCCATTTTTAATATTCTTTACCCTTAAGAAATCCAGTGAATGTTCATCACCATCGAAATTTGTTTTATAAAAAAGCTCGTATTGATAACCTCTGCGAAAAGTAATTTGGCACATATCATTTAAATATGCCCGTGGATTCGAGTTTTGTAACTTGTACCCAGAAGAGCAGTCTTCAAATTTATAAAAATCCTCCACATTCATTTTTTTAATGTAATAGATTTATAGTTAGTGTTTAAAACAGCTTGATAAAAGTCTTCGAAATCATAAATTCTTTTTTTATTTTTCATAGCCATTTCTACTCTGTGATGAAATTCATCGGCAGCCATAAATGTGTGACCAACTTGAAGATATTTGAATGTAACAGTTTCAAATGAAACTTCAGCTGAATTAATGAGGTATAACATATATGAAAATAGAGCCCAATTTTTATTCTGAGCAGCGCAATTATCTAGCCAAAGCACTAAGTGCTTTATGTCACAATTTTGTAAAAAAATGCTCTAAAGCAACTTACTATGTCATCTTTCTTTTGACCAGATATAGCTTCATGCCAAAGAGCCGAAAATATTTGAAAATTTAAGGTTGTTTTCTTTTCTCCGATTGGTACGAAACTTTCATTGAAAACAATTAAGCGTGGACAGAACATCACTGCTTTAAATTGCTCCATGCGCGGCAACATTATAACTTTCTGTAAATCAACGGCGAAATATGCAGTATCAGAATCACCTTTCATATTATTTTGTACGTCAACATTACGCTGGTACTCGGCTCGAGCCAAAATGTCATAATTTTTACATTCCCCACAATTTCGGTGACGAAGATAAGTTCTAGGATTATGAATCAAGAATGTTTGACATAATTCACATTCTTCGTGACCTAATTTAGCTAAAGATATATTGCGATCTTTGACGATCTTACGGTAGTATTCGTATGAGATCAGTTTCTCCTGGTCAGTGCAGTGGGTCTCACAATAATCACTATACATTGCTCGCACTGTAATATCTGAAGACAAGTACCTTACATTGGGAGCATGCTCACGTCTATAATGCGATATCGTAGGATGAAATGATTTGACATGGTGTACTACATTTTCATTGTTAATTTTCTTGGGATTTGGATTCAAGCCCCTTTTATCCACATCTCCTTCTTTCATTTTTAAGGAATTTCTGACAACTTTATCATTTTTCCTATTAAAACCCAAAGTTTCTAAAAAAAATGTCTTACAGACATTAAATTTAGTACCGGCACTATCCAGTAAAAAGTAAGAAATAGTATTTTATCTGTTCAGTATTCTTTCACCTAGTTTGGGTCTCTTTGGTCGCGTCACAGAAGTATTTTGTCTTATAAAAATCCTTTGTTCTGACCACGTCATATTTGTAAAAAAAATATTAGTTTCTTTGCGCCGCTCTTCTGAAATATATGTGCTACATTTTTTTTGCAGGATTCAGTATAGCCCTTTTTTAATTGGTGTTTTTCCGTTCTCTTTTTCAATATTTTAATTTGTTTTCTGGTTTCTAACGACATCTCATATCTCTTTCTCTTTCTTAGGATTATTTTATTTTGACTATTATCAATAAATTCTTCCTGAGAATCTGTATCGGAATCGGAGCGGTTTCTTTTGTAATCGGTAGGCGGTATATAATCTTTGTCTTTGACATAATCGTCGGAGTCAAAAATATATTGATCTGAAACTATTGGGAATAATCCAGGAGATTCCTCCTCACAATAATAATTAAGCTCAGATGTCTTTAATTCTCTACTAATCTTTTTATGCGATAATAAATTTTCTTCATTTTCGATAGTCTCTTCAGCTGTTGGAAATTTACTTAAATCATATTGAAAACTTTGTTACTGGTCGGTAAAAGCAACTCTGAATCTCTTTCGTTTTTTTGGTAAAGTTACAGACAGACAAAAATTCTTAAAACTATAGATTAAGCCTATGTATCGATAATAATGACTATTTCAATAGGATTTTCCAAAAAATATTTAATGTACAGATTCGACTCAGTTTCAATTTATATGCATAGATCATTTTTATAATAAAAATGAATAAATGGAGACTTTACAAAATATGTTCAATACGTTTAACATTCTTACCTTCTTTCGCAACGAAATGTGACGTGACCACACTCTCGAACGACTTGGGCGCAACTGACGAAACATTCCTGCACTTCCCCCCTCTAACCGCCACGATGTACCCGAATACTTAATAGAAAAGACGCAAGTGGTTACTTGTGTCTTTTCAACTTAGAAGTTAAATAAATAATATAATCTCAAGCCTACAAAAAAAGTCGGAATGTCATTTACGTCTTTTCAATTACAAAGTAATTTAATCATTGATGCTATTTTAAAAAACGCGACGTCTTTTGCGCCTAACCTATTATGTTAATCACTGTGAGTACTAAGATGATTGGACGTAGGAAACCAAAAGCGTCTTTTTATTTTAAAACTATTAACTTATGTCTTTTCATTTAAGTAATCGATGTAAATATTGTTAAAGATGACGGAGCAACTGGTTAAATAAGTCTTTTCTTTTATGTTGAATTTGAATACGTCTTTTCTACTTAAAAAATATCATTTTTAATCAGCAGTTACGTCCAAATTTCTTACGGTATTTTCTAAAATATTGATATTTTAGAGAATTAAAAAAATTGAGTAGATGCGCCGTTTTATCCTGAGTTGAATGGTATATTTAACTCATTTTGTCAACAATTGTTAGATGCGCCCTTTTTTCTTATGACGACCGAATTATATCCTCAAAAAAAGGACCAGAATAATTTTTAATTAGCACAAAATTTCACATTAGTAATGTCATTTACACACTCTGTTGAACATTTGACGAAATATATATCAGCGTGTTATGTTAAATGAGTGAAGTGACCTTCAGAATTGAAATGCTTATACATATACATAAACACTCTCGCCCGTCACCCAGAAGTCGAATATGGACTTCCATTTGGCACGATCCTCACACACATGTCTCGCCTACTTTACATCCATATACTTACACTGTAAACGATACATATTATATATATATATATATATATATATATATATATATATATATATATATATATATGCAAATATAGATACGGTATAATATGTGCAATGTGTTGAAATAAAATTTCAATAAGTGTATTAATAACATAAAAAAAAAAACTTTCTGCTAAGTCTATTTCATTCCGACAAACCATTGCCAAAAAAGGCAGTGGTCTTTTGAACTAAACAGTGGTAGAGCCACGCTGCAGCTTCTGCTGTAGCGCGGATGGGCTGCTTGAACCGGGGTAGTACCACGGATTGGACGTCACAGAATACCAAAGTAAAGTAAAAACTTTTCTTCTGCGTTTCGCTTGTTTAGTGAAGGTGGCCAAAGGCCCAACCCCTCCCCCCACTCTCAAATTATGGTAGCCGAATTCAAAAATAAAAGACTACCGTAGGAGGGTACCAGCACCCTGGTAATGGTAATTTCCTCACATCCTCGGTAAAGCTTTTTGAAGTTTTAAATAAATAAATAAATAAAAATCCCGCTCTATACCAACACTGTACAGGGCAGCAATTCACATAGCGATTTAAACCATTGCGACCCATGCCACACTAACCATAAAGTAAAGTAAAGTTGCAGCCTATTTACATCCCACTGCTGGGCACAGGCCTTCTCTCATTTCTGCAATATCAGGGGACATCACTCGCACCTTAACGCCGTCTACTACCATCTAGAGACGGCGAAGCCGGCCTTGCTCTATTTGACCGAGACACAAGTGTCCTCTCCTGTTAATACTTCGTATCTGCCTTTTCCAGGGTAGAAATTAGAACAATTCATTATGCCCCGGTCTGGAGTTTGCGTATATGTCAGAGAGGATATCTTTTATTGAAGGTACGGACCTGTCCATCCTTTGTATGCGCATAGACAGCAACGACCACCCCCGCTGCGTGGGTGACGCATTGACGGCTCGGGATGTAAACACCAGCATGCACAAAAAGAAGTATAACTTCGCCTCCTGGTCCTTTAAAATAGTTATTACTAAGGCAAAGTAGGAGCACGTTGACAAAATTGTCAGGAAATTAGTTCGCCTTTCTTTGGGAATCCGTGCATTCTGGTCTCTCATCAAGGCTGTTAAAGAGAATTTTTGTAAGCCAACACTGTCATCTTTGATCTGGCACAAAGCGCTTCTTTCAAAGCTTCCTTGGTATGGGAGAAAAAGTGTATTTGGATCACCAGTTTTTTGGCTCATCGGAGCATAAAGGTCGTAGTAGACGGTGCGTGCTCCGATCTGAAGCCTATTCACGCTGGTGTTCCCCAAGGCTGCGTGCTATCACCAACGCTGTTTCTTCTGCATATAAATGATATATTGCAAGCCGGTAACATTCATTGCTATGCGGATGACAGAACTGGTGATGTTCTATACACCACCCGTGCCAATATTTCAAGGCAAATTGTCGCCGAGTACCGGAACAAACTTGTATCTGAAGTCGTGTCTTTGCTGAACAAAGTCTGGGATTGACGGCGACTAAATCTACTTCGGTTTAATCAACAGAAGATACAAGTATGCGCGTTTACTGCTAAAAATAAGCCCTTTGTTGTATTTCCTCTCTTCCAAGGCAGTTCCCTTGTTGCCTTGGCCGGTATGGTAATCCTCGGCGTCGACATATTGAGAGACATGCAGTTTCGTGGTCACTTGGGAGAGAAGGCCAAATTGGCCTCTAAAAAGCTTGGCCTGCTCAGAAGAGCGAGACAGTGTTTCATGCCGGCACATCGCTTGCAATATATCTACGATAGGCTACGGAAATCTATCCACTACGCAGCTTGTTGCTTTAAGCGATAATTTTTTACTGTTTCATCCGATTTTATCCAACGCATTTCGCATTTTTTATTTATTTTATCATTCTAAAAACGTTACCCCTATACTAGGATTCCTTTGTGTCCACTTATCCCATTCACTTCTTAAATGAAACTAATTTTTACGGACTTTTTTCGCGTTTAATTTAACTTTTTTACTTCCCGACGTTTCGGGTGCTTTTCAGCATCCGTAGTCACGGGAGGGACTGAGGTGTTTGACGTCCCAGTGTCATAGCTAGCCCGGCTTATTTCTGTTTTTTAATATTAATTTTTGGTTCGATTTACGCAGAATGAGCTTATAGTATCTTGAAGTCTTGCAGTGGTATGCTTAACTACTGTTCCATGCAAGGTTCAAATCTTGGGTCTTTTGTGCTGCAAATAAATGCTTAGCTATTGCACTGGGGCACCTTCGACTAGAACTTATTAATGCATCTACGGTATTATAAGATCGGAAGAAGATTAAAACGTGAAGTCGGCATTATAAAGAGTATTCCCATTACAAGTACAGGATGTATTGGTGGTATGATTGTTCAAAAATAACTTAAAAAACTGCACAAATGTTGAGTCGACATGAGACTTGTACCTGTGAAGTTTTGGCAAAAGAACACAGTCCTCCGAATGGGAAGTGGATGCTATGACCTATTGTCAGCTTCATTTATCCTGTTAGCCTTACCCTTACAGCCTATTAAAGTCCTGAACATAGTGCTTCTGTATAGACTGACTCGTTAGGGGGATATTTGACATAATACTTACCACACTCGGCAAGCATGTTGGCATCTCATTTTTTATTTTTAATCGTACCCACTGAATAGAATATTGTGATGAATTTCCTTACGCTGCCACTATATTTTAAAGCTTGGGCTTTATAAAATATTCAAATGGCAATATTTAATTGTTCATTAAACAAAACCGACATTAAAAATGAATACAAAAACGTTAACCCTTCGCTACTTACTTTACGATCCAAGTTTGAGTTAAAACATTTGCATTTTAAACAGGGTTTAACAAACAAGGACGAATAACGCAACAGATTTACTTAATGTACCACATCAGTTTGGAAGTATTTTTCGACAACTGTAATTTAAAAATATGTAATTTTGTTCAGGATACACGCATTATATAATAAATAATGTAGGTTTTCCCTTACGCCACTACTACACTGCCCAAAATAATCCCGTGGGAAGGCGACAGGGGAAATCCGGAACAGGATACGGGATATGTAGCATGTTTGTACAACCTAAGAATAATAATGATAAATGTGGTCGTCCACCCGCCTGATAAAGGTGGCAACTATGGAAAATCCATTTATAAGGTTTTTACGTGGTAGAACCATGCTGATGTCATATTATGTCTGCAGAACGAATGGGTCGACTCGATCGGGGTAGGACCGCGCTCTCACAGAATACCAGAGTAAAATAGCAGCTTAACGCTAGTGTTTCATATGGTTAATGTAGACAACCGGAGACTCTTTTAACTGGTAACCAGAGATTCCATCTTAGCCGTCAGAAGTGACAATGCATTCAGATTTTGATTCGTAATCGAATGTCATTGGGCTGTAGCATCCACTTGCCATTAGATGGAGTCGCTTGTCACCTGTATTCTTTAAAAAAACTTTGGGAGAGGCATGTTCATCAAAAGCCTACTAAGGCCTACCTTTGTTCAACAGTGGACTTTTTATAGTCTGTACTGAATTATAAATAATGAAATTCTGGTAAAGCGATTGTATTTCCACTTGCTAAGTCACCCTAAATTAATTATTTAATTATTTAGTTTGAATATAATACACAAATGTTCTGTATTAAAAAAATTGGGCACAAAAATAGGTACTAGAGCGCTATGTGCATTGACTAACAATAATTCACAGAATTATTCAAAAAATAATTTTTACCATTTAATAATTATGTGACGTTTCTGCACTAACACTTGTTATTTTATACGTAGTAGCGCTAAACCTGTAGCATATAACGACTAAAGTACAAATGGGTACGACCTCGTACATAATAATGTACGAGTGGTGACAACTCATCTGCATTTTCTTCTTAATCGAAGATAGATAGATATAGGCGTTACTGATTCACAGTATCCTCTCACCACTAGGCGGAATGTGTGCTCGTTTGTCACCCACACTTTTATATAAAATAGAAGGTTAGGATAAAACATTGCGATTGTTTCATACTACATACATTTCATAAATTTATAACCGAATTGTGTAATTAAAGGAATGATCCTTCGACTATAAAATATTCCATTGCATCGAGAACAGAACTCATTCAAATAAAAACAAATAGTGAAATGAATGCTTGTATATGATTGATGATTATTTTTTTTATTTTAATTATTGAAAAAAAAACGTTACCCCCACACTAGGATTTTCTCCTGTATCGTGGAGGCAGTTTACAAACCAAATTGCACAAGGACAAACATCCCGACCCGGAACAATTATTTGTAGGCCATACAAATACTTGTTCCGTGCGGGATTCGAACCCGCGCCCCCCAGCGTAAGCAACTCATTGCTAAGCCACTGCGCCACGGAGCCGTCAATTATGAGTACATGATTTGTATATCTGTTAGACATAACATGCATGCAATTTAAATTAGGAAACATCGGGAAATTCCTTATATGAATTTCAATGATATCAATAACATTTTTTATTTATAAATAACTTACATATAAGTTTTACATTATAAATAGCGGAAACTTTCTTATTCTTTAACATAAACAATACTTTTCCAGAGAGTATGTAAAATCGGAATATTGGACAAGTTTCTAGAAATAATACTAGAATGGCTTACGTTCCGAGTCTTACATAAGAGTTAGCAGTGAATACTGAAAGCCTTTTGACGGCCCTTATTCGTCTTTTTATAAACGGCCATTAAAATATTGTCAGTACAATAGATAAACAACCTTATCCCGGCGCCAGAAATTTTAGCAAGGTTTGCACACATTTTCAAGATATTTGACTTAATTTAATGTGGGCAAATGAAACGCAAATGTAAATAATTGTTTCTAATATTCATGCGAATATAACAGATTTAATAAAACTTATTTGTAGGTTTCTATCGCGTTTATTTTTAAATTTCTTAATTCCCGCGTAAAAGAACATATCGCGGATGTGAAGCACTGATATAAATCCAAGCCCAAGCATACTACTGCAAAACTTCAAAATATAAGCTCGTTCTTCGTAGATCGAACCAAAAACTAATATTTATAATTGAAAGTAGCCTCCGTTAACTACGACGTCAGGACGTCATGTGGCTCGAGCCGACGATGTGTGCTGTTGAGTGCCCGAAACGTCGTAAGGCCGGCTCCACACGTTGGTCCCAACGCTCGTACCAACGTTGGACTGCAAATTCGGTGAGGCGTACACACGTTGGCTAATAAACTAGTTCTGTTCCGTCAGGGCCAATGTGAAGATGTCCGATACAGAAATCGAAACTGCTCTGAGGGCTTTTATAGTACTGAGTGCACATTTATATTTGTTATTGAGAAAAAATATGTGATCATTAATGATTCTCGCTTTTTTCTGCCGACTTCCAAAAAGGAGACGGTACTCAAATCGAGTGTATTTTTTTATGTGTGTTACCTCATAACTTTGTACTGGGCGAACCGATTTCGATGATTCTTTTTTTATATGAAAGCTGATAGTTCTCGTGTGGTCCCATATGAATTTGATCAAGGCCAGACCAACGGTTATTGAGTTATTCTTAAATAACCTATATTGAAGTCGCTTATATTGAAGTCGGCTGTACAAAATTTTAAATTTTAAATTATTAAAATCTTCAATTCTGAAATTCATTCCCATATTCTGTTGAATGGTGCGCCATGCATCAGTTGATACATTTTTATTTTTATGATCCTTTCGAGTTGCGTCCCATATTATTAGATGTGCTTGACAAAGTTCAATAAATTCTATGACTTTTTCATTTGTCCATGCTGGGGGCGATTTTGTGGATGAGGAAGCCATTCTCGCTCGACGTACGCACCCGCTGCGTGTTGCAACAGAACTGAGCAAAGTGCCAACGTGTGGACAGATCGCGAGCGTTGGCGCAGATTCCTTTGATGAAACCGACACGAGCCGGCCAACTACCAACGCTTGCCCCAACGTTGGGACCAATGCCATTTTCTAGATCCACACGATGGACGAGTAGCGTTGGGGCCTATATTGGGGCCAACGTGTGGAGCCGGCGTTAGTCGTAATCAAAACGCAAATGCACCTGCCAGACTTGTTTTGAATTATTTACACCCCGTGTGTCCCGTTTTGTCATGAAGATGGCGCACAGAATGTTCAAACACTTCGAGGACGCCGTATCTCTATTTTATTTATAATTTATTTTATTGGACCATAAAAGCCCATAGCTGGACACAATTCAGTCTTCTCACGGAATACCCGTGTAAAATAGCAGCTCAATGCTGATATGTTTCGTATGGGGAATTTAGACAACCGGATACGCATTTTACTGGAATCGAGGTATTCCATCTTAGTGCTCAGGGGTGACAATGCATCTGTATTTTGATTCTTAATTGAAGAAATTATTTTCTCAAAATCAGTCATTTGTTTATTGATTAGCGTTATGTTTTCATCGCATTTAAATATTTTTCATCATAATTGTCATGGATAAGTTCAAAATTCGAGTAATTATGGAATATGAGTACAAGCGGCACGCAACATCAACGACGTTGCGGAGCAAATACTACACGAATGTACGAACGCACCACCTTTTATTGATTTGCTCGCTTTAGTTCTGGAAATTCCGACCTGAAAAATGAGCCCCGTTGCCATCCGAAAACTTTGGTCGACAATGACGAATAGAAGGAGATTGAGGAAGCTGATGATACTCAATTTATGGCTGAATTAGCACCTGCTCTTGATGTTAGCATCAAAACAATATTGGTCCATTTGCGTCAAATTGGCAAGGTAAAAAAGCTTGACAAATGGGTGCTCCACGAACTCAATGATCGGCCAACGTGAAGTACGCGTGAGACGTGCCTTGCACTGCTCAACAGGCACATAAACGAAGGAATATAATTTTGAACCGATTGTTACCTACAACGAAAAATGGATTCTGTTTGACAATCGCAAGCACTCAGCAAGATGATTGAATCCTGGTTTAGCACCAAAACGGGCATCATTTTGGTGCTAATCGAAAACTTACCCCTAGAAAAGTGATGGTCACTGTTTGGTTATTACAGGGATTAGAATTTCTGAAGATGTGTACTATGAAAAACTGAACAAAATGATGGAGAATCTCGCACGTCTCCATCTAGCTTTGGTTAATTTCTTATTTTTATAGAAGTTGGATAATTTTTGGCGTGAAATAATTGAAATACCCGAGAAGCGTAAAATACCAGCTTAAAACTGACGTGTTTCGTATGGTGAGTGAAGAGAACCGGAGACCCTTTTTACTGGAAACGAGGCAATCCATATGAGCACCCTCAGGGGTGCCAACGCATCTGCATTTTGATTCTTAATTGAGGATAGATATAAATTTCTATAGGCCACAGCATCCACTCACCATCAGGTGGGTTGTGTATTCGCTTGTCACCCTTATACTAAAAAAAAGTCAGTACAAAATGCCTTTAAATGATTTGTTGCATCCCGTCCAGCTGATTTCTTCAAAAGGGCATTAATAAACTGCCACTGTGTTGGCAAAGATGCATCGATTACATGGGTGATTACTTTGTTTACTAGAAATAAAAAAAATATAGAAAAAATTACGTTATTTATGTAATAAAAAGCGAGAATTTCATAGGTACCTAACCTAATGTTGTTGCAACAATAATGGATACAGGTATGTTACTAAAAATAACATTTATACGACATTTATAATGAAAAAATGCTGTTACATATATTTCTTAAAAAATTACATTAATTTAACGTTTATAAAATGGCAATGCTCTTACATCATTCAAGAAGTTTTGACACTATTTTCTTTCTTTTCTGTTCTCACTTGGTGATAGTTCAGTGTATTATATCGTCGTAATAACAGTGGATGGGTATGTCCATAATAATAACATTTGTATGAAAGGAGAGACCAAGTGTTGGGTCAAAAAAACGTATTTTATTCTTGATTATTCTAATTAAATCTCAGATTCACTGGTTAAGTCCAAGTGTAGTATATATGTTAATTTTCGTTATCTTATACTGAACAGGCTCTGTAATCGATTACAACACTCATTTATATATTCATCACTATCTTCATAAACTCTTTCATTATGTCAATAAAACGGTAAAAAGTAACGGTTGTCAACACTTCTGCAAATTCAAAAAACCGTACCCAAGGTAGGATTTACTATTGGGTAAAGTCAGGAGTCTCATGTCTCATTATTTTATGACCCAGCATTTGGGACTTATTATTTATACGAGAAGCCAATAACAGAAAGAAGTCTGCTTATACACTTGCACTTGTGTTCGCCTTTTACGCAGGGTAGGATCATATGAGTAAGATAATCTTGTAGAACAATATGTTCTGTGATTATAATTACTACTTCTTTATCAATAATAAAATATCACAAAACATAAAACATAACCTAAAATGTATTCAATGCACTATTGAACTGATTTCGCCATTGCTGACAGCTATGAAAATTGGGCTCATGAAACATTTCTAAATGCTCTAATTAGTAGCAAATTTTCAGCTCTGTAATGCCAGGTGATACTAATATTACATCATTCTAGAATTATTAATTTGTTTTATTTCTTTTTTGTCTTCACATTGTGATACTGTAGTGTAGTGTATTATATTGGTGGAACAATAGGGGATAGGTATATTCATAAAAATAACATTTATATTAAATTTAAAATAAGAAAATGCCATTATATCATTCAAGAAGTATTGAAATTATTTTATCTGCCGACTTCCAAAAAGGAGACGGTACTCAATTCGAGTGTGTTTTTTTTTTTGTTTTTTTTATGTGTGTTACCACATAACTTTGTACTGGGCAAACCGATTTCGATGATTCTTCTTTATATGAAAGCTGATAGTTCTCGTGTGGTCCCATATGAATTTGATCAAGGTCAGACCATTGGTTATTGAGTTATTCTTAAATAACCTATATTGAAGTCGCTTATATTGAAGTCGGCTGTACAAAATTTTTAATTTTTAATTATTTCTCATGTGTCGTCACATTGCGATACTTTAGTGTATTTATATTAGTGCAATAATTAAAATAGGTATATTTCCAAAAATTGAATTTATTTAACATTTATAATGTGGCAATGCTATTACATTATTCATGAAGTATTTAAATTATTTTATTTCTTCTTTATGTTTACATTTTGATACGGTAGCATATTGTATTGGTGCAACAATAAAGGTTAGGTATATTTCTAAAGGTGGCTCAGGACCGTGCTTTGTGGCATTCCTTGCTTGATGATCATGATGATGATATTTCTAAAAATTACATTAATTTAACATTTATGATGTGGCAATGCTGTAACATTATTTAAGAAGTATTGATACTATTTTCTCGGTTTCAAAAAGATATTATATTTTTACTGTGCTTGCGAACTATTATTTCGAAGGGGTGGTGGAAGATTGTTCAAGTATTTGGTTATGAAATAACGAAAACTGCCTCCGAAGGCAATGGTAACATGATCTAGAATAGGTAGCAATTATTTCAAACCATGCGTGTTATCAACATTATAGTCACTAGATCAGGTATGCTTTTTATAGTGATACTCAGGTATTTCAGCAAGTGTAAGAACCTGGGTATTTATAATGTGTGTTTAGCAGAGACGGTAGATATAAAAAAGATATGGAGCGACTAGTGAATACACGACACAGAATAAATGGGGCTCTTCACAATATTGTGGGAAGACGAAATTTGTCTAAAAGGCACGTAAGGTTGTATGTTGTTACGATGTTGTACTAGTCCCTACCTTATTGTTGTAGAAATGCGATCATTAAGGAATCATATTAGGAGTGACTTTAAATGACAGGGATGATAAATTACCGTCATCTGTGGCATCTTTGCTGAACATACCCTACAATAGTTCCCATTAATTTGTTTAGTTTATTAATTAGCTGAGGCAATTTTAGACATATTCATAGATTTTATAATAAATTAACAACAGTGGTAGAGCCACGCGCCAGCTTTTGCTGTCGCACAGACGGGCCGGCTCGAACCAGGGGGTAGCACCCTCGACCTCGACCTCACAGAAAACCAGCGTGAAGTAGAGGTTTACCTCTGCGTTTCGTTTGTTGAGATCAGGTGGCCGGAGGCCCTTTTTACTGGGAATGAGGCATTCCATCTTAGTCCTCACGGGTGACAACGCATCTACATTTTGATTTTAATAGACGATAGATGTAGATGTCTATGGGCCGCAGGAACCACTTACCATCAGGTGGACTGTGTGCTCGTTTGTTACCCTTATCCTATAAAAAAGAATGTGGCATCTTTAAAAGTTTTTCAAGCAAGCAACTTCGTTAATTGTCAAGTTAGTGTGCTTTTTCATTCAATGTGGTCAATTATGTTCGCAGCATCATCGCATTAAGATTGGTGTTTCTTACAGAACTTCAAAATGCAGATAAGTGGCTTAAATCGAATAGAATAATATGATATATTGTTATTAAGGTATATCGCAATGATTCAATCTTGTAAATCTTCTATTTTTTGGGTTATTGGAAAAGGTAATGTTGAATAAGGTTAAGTAAAGTTACCTCACTTAGCACGAAGGCAACATTACCTCTTGTAGTCTGGGGTTATTAAAGTAGGTACTCATTAGTAATCTGGTTATGTGTGGTAACTGTTTTATGATTTTGTTCAGTTATTCAGAATAGTAACTTTAAATACCTATCGACTTTATTTCTATACTTTTATGAAATATTTTGGTGTGAAAGAAATACAGAAGTAACCAATTTGCCTGAATAGTTATTTCAGATATATTCAAGATGCCTCAAAAATCGTGGCGAAGTAAGAAATAGACGACGTTGGGGAGTGCGTAGTTACAAAAATTAGTTTGAACACATGCTATTATTGGCTGCTGATTTAGTTAGAAACAAAAATACAACTTCTTACGAAACTGTTTTAGAAAAAGTTTTAATTTCTAAAATAGTTTTTAGTGTGTTCGCAAGAGATATTAAACTGTAACGCATAAACAAAAATTGCTGTTGCTTGGTTCCTTAACTATTATTTAAAAAAAAACGATTCAATATTTGATAATTTCCTGACAACCCTGATGACACACATCAGTTTCTATAATAATTTTGAAATTTTAGGGGCAACTTTACCCATGTATTGGAAGTAATTACTTAAACAAAGATGGTGACTTTAAAAGTAAAGGCTTTTTAGTGCCAGGAACATTCTTTACTTTACGTCGCGTCTACTCTGGGATACATATTCAATGGAAACTGTAGGCCAGATAAAGGTGCCAAAATGTGTCAATTTTACCCCGCTCATACTCTTGGTAAATGTAGCTGTTCTATGTGATATTTAGTATAATTCAATGTTTCAATAAAAATTTAAACAATTTGCTCTGTTTGAGTAGATTGCATAAACGTCAAAAAATATGGTAATGTTGCTAGAGTTGACGGTATGCAATAAGAGAAAAGTGTGGTTTGCAAGCAGATGTTTTCACCAAGATTCAAAGAGGAATATTACGGTGCTTTGGTCACGTAGAATAAATGTATGAAGAAGAAATAATAAAGCAAATTTATTTCGCAGTAGTGAGTGGCAGAATCAACAAGAGTCGCGCTACGTCAAAGTTTATCGACGAAATTAGCTATATATTTAAGATGGATTAAATTAAGCATATCCTTAACCGATGAGCATGTAACGTAAATATATGAACGTGAAGGAGATGGAAGAGTAGTTTCTGGACCATGCCGAATGAAAGTGCCTAGTTTCTGCCTAGAGCTATGAAAAAGTTATGATTTATGTTACTTCAAATGAATGAAAAACAATTTAGAATGGATTCTTGGATTGTCAATAATATGATTTAAATAGATATGAGAAACATTTATTACAAAATACAAATAATTACAAAAAAAAATCAAGAAAAAGGAATAAAAGAAAAAAAAGCAATACTCAGTCTTAATTGGCACCGAGGTCACTTGAAGTTCTATTAACTAATTACTTGGTTTTATAATCAAAGTAATTACATTTTTGTTCAAATCTAATAAATTTGAAAATAAAAAACAACAATGTTCATCCTGAATTGCAAAAAAAAAACCTAATAGAGGTCAATCAGCCTATAATTATTAAATAAAAAAATGTTTGTTTCTATTAGAAAGACATTTGTTTTATTACAATCAAAGGTTGGGGCCAAACCTTTTAAGTATGAGGTATACTCGTACGTGTGCCAGAAGGCCGCGCTCTTCCATATCTAAATTCGATCGTTCTAAATTTTGAAAGGACAAATAAAGTGAAAAGAAAAACAACAATATTAATAGCATTGATGTGTTTTTGTGTACAAGCATGCGGAGTTTGTGTGTGTGTTTGTTTGTGAGTGTGCGCGCGCACGCGCGCGTACATGTGTGTGTGTGTGTGTGTGTGTGTGTGTGTATGTAAATGTGAGTGTAGTTGTGAGTGAGTGAGTGAGTGAGTGGGGGTGTGTATGTGTGTTTAATTCAGTTAATTTCTTAAAGCATTAATTCAATATCATAATTCATCATTTCTAAAACGCATTTACTTACAGTTTCCTTTTAGATGCACGATGTTAATTTAGAAATACCAATTTGTCTATTTAACGTTTTATAAATATAATACACGGAATGTTTAGAGTATTTTTGTTTGGAAAATTTAGTTTTTACAGGATTGGCAGTTGCGACTCTATCTTTTCTTCTCTTATGCAGTAATTCAGACCTAAATGGTATTGTGTTGTGTAATTTTAGAGAAGTCAAGTAAAATGTACAATTTTCTCATAGACACGAGTTCACAGCATTTATAGAGTTCTTCAGTTGAAAATATAAAGGGTATATAGTACATTATCATTATAGATACATTAAAAGTAAGCAGGTCATTATGTAGCCAATTATTAACCGAAGTCCAAGTTCAGCGCTCTTAAAAACTGATTGCCAAATTGTTCCCGTGAAGACTAATGCAGTATCGTCAGCGTAGGAAAATACCCAACCACTTTCTTAGTTCATCTTGGTGACAGCATTTATTTAAATGAGAAACAGGGTGAGGCCCAGTACACTCCCCTGAGGAGCACTGAAAAGAACTTTAGCTTCTTCAATTATATGGTCCCCAATCTTCACTTGTTACTTCCGATTTCATAAGTAGTTTTTAAGTAATTTTAACTGAACCGCTCTCACGTCAATTTTTTCGAGTTTACGCACGAGGATGGGGAAAATAAACAGTATCAAATGCTTTTCTGAGGTCAATAAAAACAGTGAGACATGTTTGACCTTGCTCTAATTCCTTAATGATATAGGAGATTAGAACTAAGACTGCATCCTATTTTGATTTTGTATGTCTAAAGCTGAACTGAGTTTCCGATAGAATGTTATGTTTCTCTAAGTAGTTTATTAAACGAAGGTTTATCAGTTCCTTTATAATTTTTGGGATGGCGGGCAATACAGAAAATGGCATGTAATTGCAGACATCATCTTTATTCCTATTCTTATACACCGCTGTAACTATAAAGTTTTTGAGAGGTGATAGGAAAACGCTTTTATGGAAGCAATGATTTGCTAAATACGGGAACTACGTGTACTCTAGCTAGTTTGACAAACTGAGTAGAAATATTGTCCCAGATAAGAACATTATTGGATTTATTACTATTGGCATGCTTTACACAGGGGGTTTGAGAAATGCAGACATATTGGATTTTTGCATAGCACACATTTGTAGGCAGTCTTTCTGTGAAGTCTAGGTGGGTTAGGCAAAGGTTACAAGATTTTCTCTTTCCTTTGTTATTCTTCTTTAGCTTGGGTATCATTTGGAGACACGTCACCACCTGAAACGCATTTTATGGTGATTCTTAATTATCTTAGTAATATTTTGATCGAGATAAAATGTTTTTGCATATGCTGGACTACTAGAGAACAAACTAATCCTACTAATATTATAAACGTGAAAGTTTCTGAGGATGTATGGACGCAAATCTATTTCACACAGAAACTACTTAATGGATTTTAATGAAATATTGTATAGCTAATACTTAAAAGTAATACATAGACTAAAATTCATAAAGACATTGTGTAAATTGGCTAAAATATAAAGATAAATGTTAAGTAAGTCAGAAAAAAATCTGTCATCTGCGAGCTATTTTGGTGTGCGGTGCAAAAACTGTAAGAGTTACATGAATATACTGAATGGTGGAATTGTTTCGCCTAAATAGTTCTACAAAAAAGTCCGCGACAGTATAAATCTATATTTTTTGTGTAAGCCATTAACACCAAAATAGTATAACCACCATAAATACAATAAAATTTGATACTTTAACTTCAACGCACAATTTGAAACAACAAATTGATTTTTATTTCAATAAATATTTTAATCGCTTCTGATATCGGCGCGGCGCGGTCGGGTGCATTGCGGGCGAGGTGGGAGAAAACATTGCTCAGCTCATCGCTAAATATGAAAATATGATGCTTACACATGGCAGACACATGAGCATGACCCTAGATTAACCTATCTTTACTATAATAAAACTCTAACACGGCGTCTGTCTGAACACGCATCACGCAAAAACCTGTGAATTGATTTCGATGGAACTTTCACTGCCAGAACGTTGTTGTTAACGTTTTGACGTATTTTTTTCTTTATACAAATTTATTTTATTGTATTAATAAAATTAAAAACTGTTAATAGTAAAGGAGGTGACTTTTAATCAAAAACATCTTATGACTTCCAACATTTAGCATAATGATCATCCAAATAAAAAGCAGCTTCAAATAAAGAATTGGCAATGGTGGTACTGTTATTGCAAGCTGCTAACCAAATTTATCGATTATGATAATCATCTTTGAAATAATTCAATGTCTAGCGGTGATATTCTTTACAGACTTATAAAGATCCGCCAAACTAGTGGTAAAAGATATTAGAATAAGAAATATGTTAAGTATTACGCTTTAAAAAATTACTGCAATTTTTACATTTAATCGTGAATTAATAGGAGACCGTTAATTTAGTAACAAGTTATGAATTCCTCGCCACTAATTAAGAAAAATAAACCACCCATAAAAACATTTTCAGCTAAGAGTTCATAAGAATTGTTCTTTAATTTCCGCGGCATTCGTAGCGCTTCTGCAAGCGTCCGCGATGACAAATGTGTGCCTTCTGGAGAGCACGAAATGAAAATAATTTAGTCGCTTTTGTACATAATAAGCCTCCTTCGTCACCCTAATCAATTTTTTATCCGAAAATCGACAAATAATTATTTTGTTTTTCAATTTGAATGATTATTCTCAGTATGAAATGCGGTTATATAAAAAGTTCATTAACAACTTTCCCAAGAAGGATTTGAAAGAATTTGTGTTATCAAAAAGATTCGAAAATGATTCGAAGAGCATCTTCGAATCATTTTCGATGATGATGATGATGAATGATTAAAAAAAATGAGATATGCAATAATTATTAGTGTCACTTGTGAAATATCAATAGCATAGCATAACAACTACTCCACTATCCAAATGTGTATGACGATTATAACAAAGGACAAAAACTTTAGGAAGATTTAATATTTTCAATAATGGTGATGCTCATTTTTTACCTCAAATGATTTGGTTACAGCGGTAAAGTAGTCGTTGGATTCGAGTCGGAAATTGTTAGCATTAAGATTCGTTATAGTTACATTACTTAGCTCAATATAAGCCTATTCATTCTTGCTTTGAAGATACCGTAATAATCGGGTGGAAAGACAGATGCTGGCAAATTATTCCACTCATTTGCACAGATGAGGTGAAATTAAGTCATGCGATTCCGGCACACACTCTCTGAAATGTTTCGTTTAAATGCTAATAACATTTGTATTACTCCTTCACAAATTGTTGTATATTATTTTTAGAAATATAAATGAAATCCTCAATTACAGCAATTTCCTTTGAGAAAACATATCATTTAAAGACGAAATGCCAATAACTAATGCTCACCCTAATCCACTTTAAGAAAGAAAACTTGTCCATTCACTTCTAAATCTCCTTACTATTTTACCAAAGCGGAAATTACGAAGTAAGCAACGCTGTTTTCCTCCTTGTCATGAGTAAGTTTGTGTTATAAATGAAACTAATATTCGCTTTGCAATCTGAAATTTACCACGCTAACTTAAAAATATTAACAATTTATTAATATAATTTAATATTAATCATTTTTATTTGCCGTTTAGTGACGGCGTATGAGAATCTACTATGCCATATCGTTCCGTGGGTAGGTCGTAAGAGGTTAAATGACGAAAACTGAAACAGAAGATCCCCAGCAGCATCTTCTAGTAACAACCCAAAATAATTTAAAAAACTGTGGTTGCAAACCTGCCTGCTAAGCTTGGCAACGTTGGCAAACATCTCCATAAGATGGAATTGATATGGTGACCCAACTGACTTTGAAAGTCTGTAATAATGATAATGACAAGTTTTTGCATTAAATTCATTATTTGAAGCTTAATGTAACTTACCATATGATTATCCAGCCAGGAATACCTATTTACAAATTCATTGATCCTGAGTTCAAGTTCTGACAATAGCCTTTAACTTTAACACAACCTTTATTACAAAATAAAGCTTTGGAATATATATTCATAAGCTCTTAGAAAAGTAGGGATAATATAATAATATATTAGGCCCTTATTTAAGAAAATCCTCTTTTGTGTAACGGGTTACTTTAAGGATTTCAACATAGTTATCTTGAATTCTACTTTGAATTCGAAATACAAATAAATTAAATAAGAGTGCTTTGTTATTTCTTTTAATACGTTTATTGTTGATTTTGGCATTCTTTGAAAATGCTTTATTTTCACTATTAAACATAAATATTGAACATTTCCGTAATTTTTGAACACGGTTTCCGTCATATTACCAATGTTATTCAGACGGTACACAAAATCAACTAAGTATAATAATGGATCAGTGCTGCAAATGAACGCACGGTGTGTATGGTTGTAAGGTTGGCTATGATTGCTTGCGTCCTGCCTCGTGTAGAGGCGAAATACGTTTCTTATTATAGAGGGTGGTGTGTCGTTCCTTGTGTGGTGGTGTTGGCATTAGTGATACTGGCATTGGTGGTGACGGGGATGGTGCTCGCAATTGAGGAAAAGTGAAAGGTGCTCTTTAAGCTGGGCAGGACACATCACTTTATTTTATTATGCGGAAATAAGCAAATTAAGTTATTCTAATAACTACAGTATTTAAAATGAGAAAAATATATAAACCATGTACATATTAGGTCCTTACATAATATGAAATTAGCGTTTTGTCGTACTGACCAATTTGATCTAAAATATCTCCTCTTTGGTTGAGAATTCCAAATTCTTATTTATAAACTCATTAAGCTGGTACATTTGAGTCTTGAAAACAATCATTCATATGTTTTTTCCTCATTACTTTTTTCTTTGGCGTCGCTTATTACCGCACAATGGAAAACATGAAATATCGAAATATTTACTAGTACGAGTTCTACCGTGGCACCAGTGCTGCAAAAACAGCTCGAAGGATTAATAATGTGTACGGCGCTAGTGTGGCAAAAGAAAGCAGGGTACGTTTTTGGTTTCAACGTTTTCGTTCTGGAAATTTCGACCTTCAGGACCAACCCCGTGGACGGCCGGAAAACAAAGTGGAAAATTAAGAATTAAAGGCTATTGTGGAAGCGGATCCATCACAAAGCACTTCAGACATAGCTGCAGGCTTCAGGGTAAGTGATAAAGCTATATTAATCCACTTGAAGCAAATCGGGAAAATAAAAAAACTTGAACGATGAGTACCTCATGAATTGAGTTAATCGAACTTGCAAACACGCGGCGACTGCTGTGTTACTTTGCTCAACCGACACAATAATTAAGAGATTTTAAATCGAATCATTACTTGTGATGAAAAGTGGATAATGTACTATAATCAAAAGCGCTCGTGGCAATGGCTGAACCCTGGAGACCCAGCCAAATCCTTTCCTAACCGAAAATTGACCCAGAAAAAGTTACTTGTGAGTGTTTGGTGGACTAGCACCAGTGTTGTTCAATACAGCTTTCTAAAATCTGGCCAAACGATTACGGCATATATCTATTGTCAGCAACTGCAAACCAGGAAAGAAGAACTAGCTGCTAAACAATCGAGATTGGTCAATCGCTCAAGGCCACTGCTGCTTCATGAAGACGAAGACCATACACTGCACAACAAACAACCACTAAGTTAGATGAGCTACAATTGGAATGTCTGCGAGATCCATCGTACTCCCCGAACCATGCTCCAACAGATTACAATTTTTTCCGGAATTTGGACAACTTATTACAAGGAAAAAAATTCAATCATCAAAAATCGCCTTCAAAGAGTTTATTGTTTCTCACCTCCATGGTTTTTTTTAGTAAAAAAGGGTGCATACTTTGATTAATTAAATATATTTTACAACAAAAATGACTTTATATTCCTCCTGTACAAAACGCCAATTTCATATATAATATTTAGGTATATGTAACATAAAAACCAATTACGCCACTTAAGGTTTTTCGCTCACTGGCATAATTCGTAAAACCCAATTTTTTGTCGCTCGATTCCTCTCTGTTTTTTTTAATCATTATTATGTATACGAAATAATCGAACTCAAAATAAATTGAATATTCAATTCCCAAAATTAAAATTATTCATAACAGGTCCCCATACGATGGTAATTAAAATATATAATGATGTTCCAAATAACTTCAAAAATATTGACAACACCAAGTCTTTTATAAAAAAATTAAAGTCATTCTTAATCGATAAAAGTTATTATAATTTAAGTGATTTTTTATAGATGCAAATAAATAGTAAATGTTAGTGTAATAGTTTAAAAAAAAAAATTGATGTTAGACTAGCAAATGTTAAGAAATAAAATAGTTGGTATTTAGTATGTAGTAGTTAATATTTAGTATAATAAAATAAAAAAAACTACCCTCTTATAAATTGCTATGCCCCTACGGGACGTCACTTGATGTATGATGTATTTCTTGTGGCATGCAAATTATATAAATAAATAAATAAATAAGTATCTTCTTTAATTTAAATAAGCGAAATACCACTGACTCACTCATTCATCAGGAGATCTTCAAAAGTATACACCAGATTGACTTGAGATTTGGCATATATTACTCTTTTCTTGACGTAGACATCCATTAAGAAAGAATTTTTGAAAAGTCAACCCTGGAACGGCTAAAACAGGGTGTTACTGCTTGTTTTTAATATATTAAAATAGATTTAGTCAATACGCTCAACAACACAAGACACGGCATTGTGTCACTCAAATTCGGAAAAGGTAAGGGCGACGCAATGGCACAGTGTAGACTTACACGAACAATTTCCCCTTAACTCAAAATATATTAAACCTGCACACTTGTAATTTTGCATATCAAATAAAAACCCTTTATAAACAATCCCAAATTCTTATAGATTAAATTAAAAGTAGAAAAAAGTAAAGTGAAGGATAGACGTTACAGGTCATGTTTTTATTTTGATTATTAAACGAATTTTTTTTCCAAAAATTAATGATATTATATCCCATTAAAGACATAAATGTGTAAGGGCGACTAAGTTCACTACAAATGACGTTTAGGGTTGTCGGATTCGCCGATAAAATAATCGAGATCGTTGAATAATGGTAAAAACAAACGACACATAATAGATTAGTTATGGTAAATCTAATCTTGATTTACCGTAACTAATATATTATTAAAACTAAAAAAAAATAAAGAGTGACAATTTACAGAATTAAGAAGTGATCCGCTAAGACTTCTATCGGGTCTCGATAGCAGTGCCACCTACCAAATACCAGGGTTAGGTTATAGCTAAAAACCATTATAATTACCCCATAAGTATCCCACAAACATTCCATCAAAATCGGTCGAACCGATAAGGAGGACAAAAATTACGAAAACACTCACGACGGATTTTTGTATTTGAAGTAGAAACGTTAAAAGTAGCTTGAAAATGTGAATGATGAATCTGTACTGTTTGTTATTTTCTCGTTCCTAGATAATTAACTGTGTAAGACACCTATTTTTATGAATCTCTTATAGTCGAAAAAAATTCTTAATAAAATAAAAAAAAATTGTGGTAAATGAGCTACTAGAACCGATGATCAAATATATATATTTTTTCTAAATGCTCCAATCCAATTTACTTTTTATAGAGATCACGTTAACCAATTAATGATTAGCAATCAAAGAGGCGCCTGCTGAATTATTTTGTTTACTTTGTCAATAGAATCTCAAAGCGTCAACAATAATAAATCAAAGAAGATAATAAATATATAGTAGTTAAGCAACTTCTTTACCCTTCACTCCGTAAAAACATGAAAGGGTTCGGTATTATATACTATACAGAATATTTGCTTTTCTCAGCCGGAAAATATTTTCTTAATAGTAGCAGTGGTGTTCCTTAACTACTCAGGAGTAGCCATGTAGAGGAAGACGCTCAGTAAATTAACTAATTTAAAAAACAGGCTTAAAATTATTAATAATGTTATAAAAATATAAGATCAAGAATAAATCTCAAACAAATCACAGTACAAAAAATCACAGAAAATACAGGTAATGTAAGAATGTCCACTACCCCATATCATGCCATGGGTGTCGTTAGAGGTGAAATAGGAAAACTGAAACAGAAGGGGCAGCAGAATCTTTCTGATAACAATTCAAAATAATGAAAACTGTAGTTGCTACCAGCCTGCCAAACGTTGCAACCATGAAGCAAATACAAAGAGGAGGTGTTGTAATTAGATTTCACATATTATATAAATACACATTAGATTCAAGTAACAACGCGTGACAATTTGTGGGTGAGGGGATGTTAAGCCCGCCCACTTTACACTATCTACATCTACCGATAAATAGTACAACTACTCGAATCGTTCCATATCGATGTTGCAATGTAGTTAAGCTATCTTAAAGATAGATGGCGGCCTGTTCACGAAATAATTATAAAATATAAAAATAATATTTTGGCGATTAAAATTTCTTTGTGTCAGAATGCAAAATAAATTTCAGCACCTTCGTATGTAATTACATAATAAAATTATAATTATTTTACCAATACTGATTTCTACGTAGCTTTATATTTTAGTGCACATGAAACAAAGTGTCGCCATCTAGTGTCAAATATATTTAAATATATTTGAAAGCCAACGCAAAGAGATTTTTTTAGAACTATTTTAATAAATTAAGTGTAAAATTACTTACAAATGAAATGTGATGCCATACATAGCATCACAGCGTCTACCTAAGTAGTTTTACACGATAAAACACAACACTTCATCCTTTTCTTCTTAATACTACGAAAATACACCGATTTGCGATTTTAAACACATAAACGCACAGGACGAACGCTGACAGTATACTTACTAAAGTCACGCCCACTATGATAACGTCAGGACCTACTTAGAATCACAGTGCACAGTTGCTTATGCCGTCTCCTCTTTGTATTTGCATCATGGTTGCAACTATGTCTACATTAAAGTTCAGCAGTGGACTTTTGTAGTTTGTAATGAATGGATGAATAAAAATCACAGTAAAGCAGCCATAGAGGTATAAATATTGGCCCGTTTAGCAGGCAGTCGGCAACGAGAGTAAGCGAACTAAAATGTAAAGTATGATATACGTTGTATTTATTTTTAGGTTTCTCTTGAATAAAACTGTTTTTTACGGATTTTATCGCGTTTATTTTATTATTTTTATTCCCGACGTTTCGAGTGCTTTTCAGCAACCCATGGTCACGGGGGGGACTGAGATGTTTGACGTCCCAATGTCACAGTTAGCCCGGCTACCTTCAGTTTTTTAATATTAATTTTTTTTTTAATATTAATTTTTGGTTCGATTTACGCAGAATGAACTTACAGTATCCGGAAGTCTTGCAGTGTTATGCTTGGGTTTGGATTTAATTTTGTTAATTATAGGATCCCAAGCAGATGGCAGCACCCATCCATCTTCTCTATTGAAATTAGGATGTTTTTTAATTTCAATAGCCTCGCGTATCATCCTTGGTAGGAATCGGTGTTCTTTTGCAAGGATTGTGGTCTATCAAATCTGATGTAATGGCGGGGACGATCTTGAACATGTTCACAGACTGCAGACTTCCCAGAGCGTCGGTGCTTCACGTCAGCTATATGTTCTTTCACGCGGGTTTTAATGGATCTTTTTGTTTGTCCTATGTAAGAGAGACCACATTCGCAATCAAGCTTGTACACTCCTGCATCTTGTAGAGGGATATTACACTTGACGGATGGTAAAAATTGACTAATCTTCTTCGGCGGCTTGAAGTATGTTTTAATAGAAGCTCGCTTCAAGATGTAGCCAACCTTATCTGTGACTCCTCTGACATAGGGTAGTACAGCAGGCACACGCTCGACTGTGGTCGGCTTCACTCGGTCACTGTGACGTAGGCGCGGGACCCGAAGCTTGTTGTCTTGCAATACTTGCTCGACGTACTGCAGCTCGGCGGCCAGATGTTTTCTGTCACAGATCCCTCGTGCTCTCTGAAACAAAGATTTTCCCACGATTAGGTTTCTCTTGTTACAAATATTTATTTTAGCCCGAGACTGTCAATAAACTATATTATTATATAAACTATATATATTATAACACTTATGGTTCTGATAACAGGCTTTAGAAGTACTCTATAATGGATAAAGTTTGTAAACTGTTCCATCTGTTTCTGTCGCTTTGAAGTTATAGTTGTAGAAGCTTAGTACGAAATTGAGGAATTGGATCTTAACAATGAACCCCCTATTCTTGTTATATCTGTCCTGTTTTTGTTACTTTTGTTATGGAACTATTTCACTCTCTTCCTTTGCTTCTTTACCGCCATATTTTACTACAGTTTAATGATAATTATGACCATACACTACAAAAAATCAACTTTCGAATAAACTTTAAATACCATAAAATAGTTAATATTTGGCTTATTTTATTGCATCAATTTCAAAATTGCATAGATTTTTTTTTTCAGATTACATAATGTTGCAATAAGTCCATAATCACAATTTAACTTTTAACAGTTTTCCAGTTCAACAGTAAGGTTCGAATACCACAATATTGCCATTTGAAGAGAATAGGTATTAGAGATGCTAACGTTTTCAATATAAGGTTAACTATCAAGAAAGAAGACAAAAGACTTAATCCTAGCTGTTTCACCTGTGGCGGCGCTGTCGTCACGCCACAAGTAAAATATATCAAAGCCTAAATCGTGCTCACAAAGTTCCGAAGTTAAAGCAGTATATATAGAATAGCTCCGAACTACCACTCGGAGCGTTGGCCGGGCCCCGGGCAGAACACCTTGCCCGGAGGGAGATCTCCCCTTATCCTTCCACCAGCCACAGTGGTGACCCCGACGTGATATGAACACGCAACCAACATAACATCCTTCGGAAACTACCCATTCTAATCTTCATCGTCCTCAAGTACCCTATTCATTCGCTCGCGAGCTGATATTGTCTGCAGTCTTCACATTCTGCAAGCCATCTAGTTTTACAAAGGTTCATTGCAGCACTGGAATAATAATGATTCCTGTCCTTTAAGGCTACTCTCTGCGCTACAGTGTTCGGCACGGCTCTGAGCCTTACTGCTCGCCTCTGCTTCACGGCACTCTCGCAGATTACTTGCCTTCTTCTCGACTCACCGTAGACTTACGAGGCAATTCCCTGGCACTTGCAAATTCGTCGATATCTAGACTGTACTATCGACCTCCGGTCTGAGCAGGGGGCAACTCCTAAATACACTTTGTATTTATCGTAACAGAAAAAACAGCTTTCATGCTTAAATTTAATAATTATAGCACTTGCTTTATAATTAGTTCCTAAGTAAAACGGTAATCTTAAAGTTATTCTTGATGTTAATACAAAATCGATCGATCTCATCCCTTTTATATTGTTCCGACATTCTATTAAGTATATCCCTTAGACATATTTGCCTCACGCTACATGGAAATGGGTTCTAAGGTCTATCTATATATCTATAAACACTCACGCCTGTCACCCTGAGGGGTAGGCAGAGACTATGGACTTCCATTTGGCACGATCCTGACAGACCTCTCTCGCTTCCTCCACATCCATATACCTACGCATACACGCTCGTCGGTTAAAAGTACACTTGATTTGGCCCATTTTCAACATATCGCCAATTTGGTCGATAAACTTTCGCCTATGGCGACCCTTTCCGACTCTGCCGTTCACCTCTGCAACATAAATTTGCTTTGTCACTCTTTCCTCATTCATTCTTTCCACATGACCAAACCACCGAAGCATTCCTTTCTTAATCCTGGTCACAACATCATCTTGCAAACCACACTCTTCTCTTATTAAACAATTTCTCACTCTGTCATTCAGATTCATCCCTAACATACTCCTTAAGGATCGCATTTCTACAGCATTTATTCTACTCTCGTGCTTCTTCTGCCACACCCAACTTTCACTACCATACATTAAAGTAGGCACTAACACAGCATTGTGAATTGCCATACGTGCCTTTTTGGACACATTCTGACTTTTCACAATAGAGTGTACAGCCCCATTCACTCTATTTCCTGCATTCACTCGTCGTTCTATATCCTTATCATATCTACCATCCCTGCTAAACACACATCCCAAATACACAAACTCATCTACTTGCTCTACCAACTCCCCTTCTATTCTTATTTCACATATCGTTTTACTTTCTTCTCTTTCAAAAACCATAACTTTCGTCTTACTTGCGTTCACTTTCATTCCCTTTTCTTTTAATGTCCTGTTCATTAATGTAACCATCATTTGCAATTTGGCTGCCGAAGACGCAAGTATGACTTGATCATCGGCGTACAAAAGGCATTTGACGGTTAACTCACCCATTCTTAACCCGCATTCTTCTACTTTCAAATTTTCCAAACAACTGTCCATAAATAGGTTGAACAGCCACGGGGAAGCCACACAGCCCTGTCTGACACCTTTATGGATGCCAAACCAGTCCGAGTAGGCCCCGTTGATCCTGACACAAGCACTAGAGTCCCTATATAGAGACTTCAATGCCTATATCAGACCAGCGCTCAACCCAAATGAGGTCAGTGTTTGCCATAACACGTTCCTGTCCACTCTGTCATAAGCCTTTTCCAAGTCCATGAACGCACAAAAAACTTTCTGGTTTTTGGCCAAAATTTCTCCGCAATCATGCGCATGGAAAAGACTTGATCCGTACACCCCATCCCCTTTCTAAATCCAGCTTGCACATCCCAAATTTTTTCATTAGTTTCTTCCATAACTCTTTCAATTAACACCTTAGCATACAGTTTACCCACAATGCTAAGCAAGCTGATACCACGGTAGTTTTTACAGTCCTGCTGCGACCCCTTTCCCTTATATATTGGGACTATAACAGCTTTGCACCAGTCTTCCGGTACCCGCTTCAGTTCCCAACATAAATTAAACAAGGTGTACAGCAGGCCTGCAACCACACCCTCTCCAGCCCTTAGCATTTCGAGTGATACTCTATCATATCCGGCTGCCTTACCTGCTTTCATGCTTTTCATTGCTTTCACTATTTCATCTACACTAATTTCTCTACCTCTCTCCACTTCTTCCGGAATTTCCATTTCACTTACTTCAGACGACTCTTCACTCTTAAACACGCTTTCAAAGTATTCCTTCCATCTCATTAAATTCGAAACTTCATCATTCAGCATGCAGCCATTCTCGTCTCGTATAGCATTCATTCTAGGCTGTTTTGAATTTCCCCTGGCATTTCTTACGAGCTTCCAGAACATTTTAATATTTGCCTGGAAGTTATCAGATATTCTTCTATCATTCTTATCTATTCTTTCTTGCTTTTTCCTTTCAACAACTTCTTTTACTCTCTTATTTATACGTCTAAAGTCTGCCTTTTTTCTTTCAATCTCATCATTCATACCGCCAGAATTACCAGCTTTGGTTGCTAGTAAATCTAGCCATGCCCTCTTCTTTGCTGCAACTTCCATCCGTACCTCATCATCCCACCACAAAGTATTACTTTTCCTTTCATTCGTTCTCTTACTTACACCACATACTTCGGTGGCTGTATCCACCAAAACTTTCTTAACATTATTCCATACATTCTT
Organism: Parnassius glacialis; assembly: GCA_033319125.1. Classification (NCBI taxonomy): domain Eukaryota; kingdom Metazoa; phylum Arthropoda; class Insecta; order Lepidoptera; family Papilionidae; genus Parnassius; species Parnassius glacialis. The sequence goes on along the minus strand of JAVANC010000022.1, from coordinate 5,876,430 downwards.
CAAGTCTAACTCATTCATACAAAATTCATTCAACACACTTATATTTTCCCTCAGTCTGCATTTATACTTCTCTTTCACACCTTCATCTTGTAACCTCTCTATTCTTATACGCTGTAACGCAGTAGTAGACACAGATGTCCGATGCCGCCAACGCTTGAATAGACCATTAATTCGGCATAAGACCAAGTAATGATCCGTCCCTACGTTGGACCCCCGGTAAACCCTTGTATCTACCACTGCGCTCCTCATTCTTCCATCCACAATTATGAAATCTATCATGTTTCTATCATCCACTCTTTCCCATATATACATGTGAATCCTCTTATGGCGAAAGAAAGTGTTCGCCACAAAAAGATTCTTTTCCACACATATGGTGAGGAGGTCTTCACCATTCTCATTTATTCTTTCATCGCCAAACGCTCCTAATATACTTTCATAACCAGACCTCTTCACTCCCACCCTTCCATTAAAATCTCCTAACATAATAATATTTTCATTTTCCTTGCACTTCGTCAACACCAGCCTTACCATATCCCAAAACTGCTCTCGGATATAAGTGGGCTTAGACATATCTGGGGCGTAAACCCCAAGCACAAACAACTTCTTTAAGCCCACTTTCATTCGTATCCACAGCAGCCTTGGGCTTACACATTCATACTCTTTCACATATTGACCCATTCTTTCTGAAAGGATGACACCGACTCCCTGGCATGCCCGCTCGGTCTCGTCTACACCAGACCAGTAAGCGGTATACATGCCATGTGCAGTGACATCTCTTCCCTTTCGTTTCGTCTCATTCACACATAATACATCTATTCCTCTATCATTCATCATTTCGCATATTTCATCCATCTTATCATTCATTGCTCCACATACATTCAGCGTAGCCAGACGGGCCTCCGCAATCCACTTTTCGCCCCTCCAGGAGACAGGACGTGACGGGTGGCGAACCTCGTCGCCGGTTTTCCTCCCGGAGATTCTTCGCACCCCTGCCCCATTAAAGGGGCGCCGGGAACTCGGGGCCATTTCTTTGAGTTGTTGGCTCATGGTGCGACATAAGGGGTGGTAAATTTTACGCCGCTACCACACGGCGAGGAGCCGAGTCTGTAGTTTCGGCTTTGTCGCTCGTTTAGCACCACCCGGGGGACACGTGTAAGGTGGGCCTAGGGTTAGGTGGTCGAAGCCTACGGATGCGAGCGACTTATCCCCCAAAACCTGGTTCTAAGGTGTATCGAAAAAACCTGCTTTACTCAATACTCTTTTATATACATGAAAATAACAAGGATCATTTATTTATGCCTCTTTTGTATATTAAATGAAACGCTTACAATAAGACAGAATATTAATGAGAGAAGAATAATTTTAAGGAGTAAGATAACAGCCTTTTATGTCACACATTACAATAATTAAATATCCAATAACATAGGACAAGGTTTCATGATGTATTGGTTTACTCATACCCTTCTTCAAATAAATTAATATATTTGGATATATTAAACTTATTATTTGTGTGGCTTTATTTGAGTGCCCTAGTTTATGTGGAAATATTAAGGTGCGTGGCTACTGCAGTCCATGGACACCTGCAACTAACTTCAAACAAGGAAAGCTACAGATGCATTGTCACCTCAGACGATTAAATTTTAATTTGACATAACAAGTTATTTTTCATGTATACGTAGTAGAGCCACGCTGTAGTCGTATTTTGAGTCATAATTTATGACAGCGGTACGAATATGTCGGCTCAATCGAGGACGGATCAAGCTCTCACAGAGTACCAGCGTAAATATAATCTGCTACTAAGTCTCCTATGGTAAGTATAGAGAACAGGAGGGTTTTATTGGTAACGAGGCATTTCATTTTTCGTTTCAAGGAGAGACAACACACTGCATTTTGATGCTTGATTAAGAATTATATGTAAGTATCTATGGGCTACACTATTCACTTAGTATCAAATGACTTATGTGTTATTTTGTCATTCTAAATTCTGTAATATATATGTCGGGGCGGCTATAAAATACCCGGTTGGATCGAGGTGGAATGGAGGGTATATCGAGAAACCCCTGCTTGTTTGTGCAGTATAAAGTTCACCGTAGGTGCCGTGCGCGGGAGATTCCGCTTAAGTCATTCGACAAGTGTGGTCATTCGGCTAGTGCTAAGATATTGTCCAGGTTCTGTTCGTTGTTGTAATTCTTCTAGTGCAGGCAAGGGTAATTGATGTTGTTGAGAGGCTGCCCTGTGTTACATTGAGATAAGTAGTGTTGCTGTTGGTTTACATATTTTGGTGTTATCATGTAATTACGTACCTCACGTTACACTGGAGTGTGATTGTGGCGGAGACGTGTTACGGTGTGGTCGAAGTGTATTTTCACTATACTGAATGTATAGTGCGTTACGTTGTCTTATTTTAAATTTAAATTTTAAATTTAAATTGCGTAAGCAAGAGAGCAAGTTGAACATCCGCTCTCACACTTATTATTTTTAACAATTAATGCTATCCTGATGTATTTCCGAGATAAAAATTGCGACCCTCTGTTTGTAGTTCTCCGATATATATATATATATATATATATATATATATATATATATATATATATGTGTATGTATGTATGTATATATGTATATGTCTAAGTCCCTTAACACTAATAGCAGCAACATCAGTGATCAACATCAGAGGTATTTTGTCTCTGTTTACCAACAGCCAACTTAATATGATAGGAGCAAACCTTTCAACTCATCGTTTGGTTTTAATTAATTAATATTAACTATATATTACCGTGTAGTGGCGGTGTAAGAATATCCACTACTCAATACCATCCCGTAAGTGTCGTAAGAGGCTACAAAGGGAAACAAATCAGGAGATGGGCAGCGGCCGCTTCCAAAAGACGATATAATATATTGTCAGCTCGCTTGCCAAGCGACAACGGCGGGAACAATGGCAAATAGGAGGTTGCTCTTTGAGACAATATATGGAGGACGCTCTTGTTCGCCAGTGAAATTTAATTAGCTGTGACGGAACTGATTATCTATCTAATATCTACAGAGTATGTTACTATACAAGTAATAAACATAACTCGTGGATCGACTATGTAGCTGAAAGAACCGATAACCGATGGGTAATGAATATTATAGAGTGACAGCATTGTGGCAACCAAATTCGGACGACCCCTCTCTGGATGAAGTGACGATCTATGACGGCGCTGTCGTCGCGCCACAAGCAAAAATACATCGAAGCCTAAATCGCGCTATCAAAGTTCCGAAGACTAAGTAGTATATATAGAAAGCTTCGAACTACCACTCGCTGAGCGTTGGCCGCTAATCGGGCAGAACACCTTGCCCGGGGGGATCTCCCCTTTTCCTTCTACGGATAAAGATCTAAAAAAATACGCAGGGTGCCGATGGATCCTGCGGAACGTGCTAGTGGTAATCTAAGGGAGACCTGACCTGTATTCAACATTGGGCTTGTGACGGCCTGTGATGATTATGGTGATGATGTTACTTAATATTGTAATAAATAATTCCTTGTAATATTACTGTTTCATCTACAGCTCTAATTACACTACCAAAGAATTTTGTGTATATTTAGTTCGCCTTTGTATCAACATATTTCTTGTATTTAATACTATTATTATAACACGAGTATATTGAGCTCAAAGGTGAAATAAACTCATTTTATTATCTGGAGTTCTTTACAAATTATATTATAAAAAAAAATCTACAGAAAAGCGTCCTTAAAATATGTCTTACATAAAATAACAAATAAATGAATTAAAAAGCCTGACATTCTCGACACAATTTATTTAATATAAAAAGAGGCTGTATAATATGTAGGTCTTAGAGAAATATAATGCAAAAATATTGTAACCAAAACCTTTGACTTAACCTAAGCGTTTGAAGTCTGGATTAAAAAGGTTATTTTTAAATTGACATAAATTTTTTGTGTGAATTCCATCCGCTTTATTGGGCTATAACATAAAGATGGTTTGCCAAATCGTACCAGACGATGAAACGATGGCGTCACTATATGAAATATTTATGAAAAAATTCCTTATTATTTAAGGTCTTAAAAAACACAAAAATTACCTCCCTAAGTAGCCACAAAAAAGTCCTTTTATTTTTGTTAATGTAACTGTTCCAAAATTATTTAAAATAATGGTTTTTGAACGCACTGGGACGCACCTAATGATGATTCATTTTACGTATGACAGGACTTTGTATTCAAAGACAAATTATTCACGTTTTTCTGAATAGTTGTTAATTGTAATTTAATTCAATTAGTATGTAGGCATCAAATCAACTACTATACTGATTTATGATGTACTGGATTCATGTCATAAAAATAATTATGTAGCTTTATAGTAAGCTAAGCGTTTTGTTCAACGGAACAACAACGAACGAACGAACAACGGAACATCATTTGTCATCGACAAGTTACATAATCTGTGGTTATCGATCGACACCTTTGATTGTCACCCGGCAATCATCTACATATCTATATATCTTATTTGCTTCACTCGTTGTTGTGAATTGTAATACGTACTGTACTATTTTAGATTTCCTTCTGTTGTTTTGACCTTGGCATTGTTTAACGGACTGATAACTACCACTTGTAACGATTATTCTGTGCTTTTGATTTCTGGACACTGATTTTGCATCTTGCATATTTGTGAGAGACATCATGCAGACTACAGCTACAATACAACGACAACTAGTCCTGCGATTGCTACGTGTTAGTTGTAATATATGCATTGATACACTTCGCCGCCATTTCGTTTTTGAGCTTGATACCAGAGCAATTTCTAAGATCCGCGAGTGGGATTCTTCAATATTAGTACATATTGACATACCTACTTATTTTATTACACTTACATAAACTATCACACACAATCGTACATCATAATGGAAATCTAATTCTTATTTTAGATCACTGTAGAAGATTACATATGTGATGTTAACCTCAAAAGTATTGTTGACGTTATTATAAAAATTGTGGCTATTTAGATATGATTTTCAAAGAGGATGGTGTTTACAACATAAAAACAAACAAATCTAGCTATAGTTTGTTGTGGGACATGAAAAATAAAAGTCAAGTCCAGCTCCTATAGAAATTTGACCATTGTTCTTTTACTCACACAAATTAGTCATTGCTCCATTTCATGGCCCTGATATTTCTGAGCGGACATTTTGAATATTGTATAATTGACAGCGTAACATAATTACAAGTCACTATTATGTCCTTACATTCAATTGCAATGTGGCTGTTTTCAAGGGAAGAGTAAATTAGGTTTTTGTTACAGTCAGTATGTATTTATCATCTTTAACTACATGATCACGTACCAGTTGGTGGGATAGTAAGCACGCATTGTTAATAATTCTATAAAACTGCATATGGAAAACAAATCGCCTTTGTTCATACACGTTGCTTATAAAACATAATTAGACTTTTTTCAATTTGATATTGGATATATGGTTTTGAAATAATGTGTCAAGCGGCTAAAAAGCGCATAACATGCTCTTGCACTAATTCGTGCTATGGTGCATAGATTTTACATTTTGCAAAATTATGTGTAGTCGCAAGAATAGTGTATTAAGTCATTTAGAGAACAAATAAATGTCCCTCACAATTTTTAATCAAACCATAATAAATACTGAGATAATGAAATGCGGTTATGGGAATTTACTGAAACGAATATTAAGATTTTCAATAGATAGCCATATGATAATATCTTAAAAGCTGGCGTAAAATACCTCTACTGATGACGGAGATAATTTGTTTATAGAGGGCAAACGAGCATACAACTCACTTGATAATATGTGTCGATCGCCGCCCAAGAACTACTGCAACACCAGGGGAATCGCAAGTGCGTTGCCGGCCTTTTAAAAATTATTAAGCTCGTCTCTTGAAGATCCCTAAGTTGCATCGGTCCGAAAAATTTGCTGGTGTCAAACGAATCTACAAAGAAGTCGACCGAGGAATAAAACCCTTAGTAATATTTTAATGGTCGTAAAATGAGACATTTGCGATATGATGGGATGCGATTGGTAGACCCATACTGATAATATCCAAAAATATATAGCTACAAGTATAGCGATAAGCATACTGGTAGCATCCTTATAATAGTTCAAAAAATAAAAAAACTTCGATTTCCAACCCGCCTGCCAAGTGTGGCAACAATCACAAATATGCCTTCCCTTATGAGGCAATCTTTGTGGGTAGTTTAATATTTAGCTTAGTTCAGCAGTTAACTTTTGTTAGGCAGTAATATATGGTGAATAATTAATTTCTGGTAGTGCAATCGTCAACCCACCTAGTAAGCTGGCTACAACGTATTATGAAGCGATACTAGGCAAATTGCAGGCTCCGGACAGCGAACTCAAAACGTCGTGGGTTCGAATCCAACATTCGACTACTGTCGTGAACTACTCCTAACACAAGCATTTTAAGTTTATCATAAGTGGTTAAAGGCAATATTAGTAAAGTTAATAGCTTTGGTATTATTTAAAAAAAAACGTATTATCGGCTAATGAAGAAGAAGAAAAAATATTCTGAACTAAACACGTCTATATAAAGCAGAACAAAATGTTTTTCTGTGACTTCGGTTGGCATCACGATGTTTTAACATACTTTTTTATTTAAAAAAAAATTCTTAATAATCCTAAGTATTGGATTTGAGCCAAATAGTTTACGACTTTTTCATAACCGACACCATGATAAACTTCTTTCATCATAGGATATTAAAATTCCCTCAAAGCATTGTCAATTTTATTAGGGACATATACATTTCGTCTTTATCCCCTGCTTAAATTATACTTAGATATATTAACACATCATTTTTCCATTATGTTTTTGTGTGACAGACGTGATTTCGTAACTAATACCTTGTACTTTTTTATTGTTACCTTTACACTATGGTTTTCTTCTCTATCGTGGAGGCAGTTTACAAATATAAATAGTTGGGAAAATCCAAAAGGGCACAAATTTTGTTGAAAAAAATAAATAACTTTTAAACGTTGTTGAATTCAACAATAGAAATAAATATAAATCAAGAAGGATTTAAAAACATGTGAAATCTTATTTAGTACTATATATCTCAATAATCTATTGCTTACATTTCTATTAAGCGAGAAGACTCACCGATGCACAGATCAACCGGACGGCAGTCCATATATTTTTCCAATTATATTTTTGTTATGTAATCTAAAGTGAATAAATTATAAATTAAACTAGTCTTTTAACTCAATGTCTGTAGTTATTGTATCATTAATAATAATATAGATTTTTTGTCTAGCTAAAAGTATAAGAACGACTTTATGTAGTTAAATTGAGGCACAGCCACATATCGAGAGTAGAGCATTCCCTCATGTTGTGAGGCGTGCAATTCCTCAAGGACAAACATCCAGACACGAAGCAAGTGTTTGAAGATATTTTTAAGATTTGAACTTGAATTGCTTCAGCGATTAAAATAACGTGTAAAAATAATTGTAAAGATTTACAAAAGGAGATGTATGGAATTGGGTTGTTGACATCGTTCGTAACAGTTATACAAAAATATATAGGTAATATAACGATAAATAATAAGCATAATTAAATAGATTTTATTTCTGTAGTGTATGGGACAATCATAAAAACATTTTTTTTAATCTGAAAAACGAAAGCTAATGCTTTTACCATAGCCAAAACAAAATGTTTTTAAATATTTTTATGTATTTTGTCTATGGCATTAGATAAGGAAGGCCTTCAGTAGCATAAAAACTCATAGTATTGAAACTTTGAGGCGAATCTGTAGAGATTAATACTGAATAAAAGAAACCTATTTAGAAAATCGATTGAATAGGCTACGTTATTAAACTAAACAAAATATATGAATAATATCGAACACGATTGAGTAGGCTATATGGTCGTTGATCATTGCGTGTTTTGAAGGAAACTTAACTTGGTAACTTCGAATTTAAACTTGTCAACTTGTCATGCGCATTTGGCATTGTGGTTGTGTTTGTGGACATATTTCGTGTTTTCATTTTCTCGAATTAATTTAACTTAACCCCTGGGTTTTCTCTCGATTTACAGGACAGTAGGTTATTGCGCCCACATAATGTCAATAATGTGTTATTTGGGTTTTGAGAGGAATAGAACAGACAATGTACAGCCTCTGGCTGCCTTTCTAGATGACATTTTATTAATAATTGCCGAAAATAATTAAACAATTAGAAAAGTTTATTTTGTATTTTATTTTATTTTATTTAAAAATAACTAAAAGGGCATCCTTTTGTGTTCTTTTCAATTTATTGAAAAAATTTATCCCAAGAACGAGTGATTTTACTACATAACCTACAAATAATAAAAATATCCCAGGTCCTACAAAAATATGATATTTTGTCATAAGTAAGAAATGTTTAAATCTTCAAAATAAGATACATTTGAACTTTGTTCACCCCGGGCCCAAGCTTGTTTGGAACGAAGTTCATCTCCTTTACGTTATTTACGAAACTGCATTATTAAGTGGCGAAGCTTGCGAAGACACTTGTTGATTTCACGATGTCTGTCCGTCTGTCCGCCTGTCCGTCTGTCCCACGATCATCTCGAGAACGGTTTCGAATTTTCAAATTCTGTTTTCAGCAATCGATTACTGATCACCCAGGCATCTGAACCTCCTATATTGAAACAGATTGCTCAACAGCAACCGTTAGAAACCGCTACAAAGCTGATTGCTTCGCCACTTTGCTGTGCTGTTAGCTTGCTAGGTTTATTATTTTATTTAATATTTAAAAATTAAATATTTTGTACAGCCGAATTCAATATAAGTTATTGAGAATAACTCAAAAACTATTGGTCTGACCTTAATCAAATTCATATGGGACCACATGTGAAGTACCAGCTTTCAAATAAAAAAAGTCATCGAAATCGGTTCACTCAGAAAAAAGTTGTGAGGTAACACACATAAAAATACATACAGTCGAATTGAGTACCTTCTCCTTTTTGAAGTCGGCAGAAAATTAAATATTTTCAAACTTAACTTGTCAAACTTACTGATCACTTGATGGTAAGTGGTAATTGCAGATCATGAATACCTGCAACCAACTTAAAAAAAGACTTGTTTTATCACCTCTGAGGCCCAATATGAATCATATAAAAAAATCAGATCTACGTCATGCCCTTATTAAGTGGCGAATCTTGCGAAGACAGTTATTGATTTCACGATGTCTGTCCGTCTGTCCGTCTGTCCGTCTGTCCGTCTGTCCGTCTGTCCGTCTGTCCGTCTGTACGTCTGTCCGTCTGTCCGTCCGTCTGTCCGTCTGTCCCACGATTATCTCGAGAACGGTTTCGAATTTTCAAATTCTGTTTACAGCAATCGATTACTGATCACCCAGGCATCTGAACCTCCTATTTTGAAACTGATTGCTCAACGGCAAAAAAAAAACGCTGATTGCTTCGCCACTTTGCTATGCTGTTAGCTTGCTATTTTTATTTTTCTTTAAAGCCTTTATTTTAAATTATTAAGAACATTTTTCGGTCAACCATAAGATATGTCTTATATTAAATTCGTTTGTATTTTTCTTAATATAGTTTATATTATTATATTAATAGTATTTCTAATTTTTTTGTGTTGCTAATTATATTACATACATGATTTTAAGCTGTTATTTGAAAAAATCCCGCTGGGTTTCTTGCTAGTTCTTCCCAAGACAGAGGATTTTATTCGAACCGGTGCTTATTAAACAAAAAAATGGCTTTCAATAAGTTCAAGTATAATCTATTCAAACGGACTTTTCTAAAGTTCGAGCCATCCCCTATTTTTTGGTTTTTTGTCATTTTGATCCCCTAGGAGTGTAATGAGAAATTTTTGCCTCTATTCAACCATGACCCCATAACATCCTCTACACGATAAGTTGTTTAAACTGACTAGACCTAAAGCACGAGTCACACAATTTCTAAAGCCTTTACTTCCAATTACTTCCAAAATTAGAGTATTTTATATTAAATTAGTACATATACACAGTCAGGTCATAAGTATTGTCACACAGTAAAAACTTTTCTTTTAAAATGCTGGCCACAAAAAAGTTTATTGAATTCGAATTTCGAATTTTTCATGAAAATAAAACTGTATACTTTTTAGAATTTTACTCATTTTTAAATATGGAGTGGACGCTTAAAAAGACCGTGTTGCAGTTATTGCGTTGCATCGTTCCGGTTACGCGCCAATTCAAATTCCTGACATACAGAAAAATTTGAATATAACCAAAAGATTCGTTTATCGTACCATCAAACAATACAATGAAGACTCTAGTGTAGATGACAGGTCAAGAAGTGGTCGCCCTCGGTCTGTTAGGACTCCAGCAGTGATAAAAGCTGTGAAGGCGCGAATTCAAAGAAATTCCAAACGTAAGCAGAAACTGTTGGCCCTTCAGATGGGGTTAAGCAGAACCACGGTGAAGAGGAAGTTAAATGAAGACTTAGGGCTTCGGGCATATCGAAGAAAAACAAGACATCGTTTGAATGCTCGTCTAATAGACCTGATACTGAAGAGATGCCGCGCTTTGTTGAAGTGGTACGCGGGAAAAAAATACAGGGAAATTCTTTTTTCGGATGAAAAATTTTTACCGTAGAAGAGAGCTACAACAAACAAAATCATAAAGTGTACGCACACAGTAGTGAAGAAGCGAGCACCCGTATTCCGCGTGTCCAACGAGGTCATTTTCCATCCTCGCTCATGGTATGGTTGGGAGTTTCTTATTGGGGCTTAACAGAGGTACATTTTTGTGACAAAGGTGTAAAAACGAATGCAGTTGTGTATCAAAATACAGTCCTGACGAACCTTGTGGAACCTGTTTCTCATACCATGTTCAATAACAGGCACTGGGTATTCCAACAAGATTCGGGGCCAGCTCATAGAGCGAAGAGCACACAAGACTGGCTGGCGGCGCGTGAAATCGACTTCATCCGGCACGAAGACTGGCCCTCCTCCAGCCCAGATTTGAATCCGTTAGATTACAATATATGGCAACACTTGGAGGAAAAGGCGTGCTCAAAGCCTCATCCCAATTTGGAATCACTCAAGACATCCTTGATTAAGGCAGCCGCCGATATTGACATGGACCTCGTTCGTGCTGCGATAGACGACTGGCCGCGCAGATTGAAGGCCTGTATTCAAAATCACGGAGGTCATTTTGAATAAACTTTAGTGTCATAAGAACAAATGTTTTGTTAAGTTCATTTTGGTATATAAATGGTTACATAATGAATAAACTTGTTTCAATTATTTTATATTAAACATGTGACAGAATTTATGACCTGACTAGGTACAAAATAAGTGACAATTTAAAAAAATTGTACTCTATATAATTAACCATATCATCTAAATAAACAATTGTTACATACTGATATTCTCTACCTACGCATACCTAATCGATGCTGACAAAAACTGACCGTGCAGACGCAACGTGCTTATACTAACTGCGCATGCGCAACTCTACTATCTTCCGCGCATGCGCGAAGAAATAGAGTACCGCAGATTTTTTGTTTGGAATAGCTTCTATTGCACGTAGTACATGTAAATAACTTGTCTAGATAAAAATGGATTATGATTTCCTTTTACCTATTTTTATAAAAACCTCGATATCAAAAATATTTACATAACAAAACATTAACAATATTAGAGCCACGCGGTAGCTTTTGCTGTCGCACGGATGGGTTGGCTCGAACTAGGGTGTTATCGTGACCTCACAGAATAGCTGCGTCAAGTAGAAGTTTACTTCCGCGTTTCGCTTGGTGAATGCAGGTGGGAGGAATTCTAATTCTCTCCCACCCCCTCATTAAAATTAACATTAGCGGAGTTAAATAAGACACTACCCCATGAGGGTACCAGCTACCCTGTTAATGGCGAATCCCTCGCTGAGCATCCATAACCAAGCTACTCAACCACTAGGCACCATCATTCAGGGGTGCTCCAGCTCCTGAGCATTTATGTTCAGGCGGCTCCGCATATTTTGGAGGGGGGGGGGGGGGGGGAGGGGAGGGAGAAAGATGCTATTCCGCTCAACACTAAAACTGTTCGGGGCAAGTAAACAACATCGAGGCGACCCTTGCCACGTTATTCGTGAATTTCTGCAAAATCAGGGGATTTTACTCCAACCTAAACGCCGTCCACTACCATCTGGAGAGGGCAAAGCCGGCCTTAATCTTTCTGATTGAGACGCAAGTGTCATCCCAGGCTGATACTTCGTATCTCACCTACAACATCTACAAACACTCCTATGTGTTTCAGGCTGGAGATTGCATATCCATCAGAGAGAACATCTGTTTTCAACGCCTCGGCAGTCTTGAAGGTTCATCCTTTCTATTTAGCTACGCGTAGACAGCGTGCCTCTATAGGGCCCATAGCGGTAAAGCCAACGCAGACCGACTCATCGACCACATCTAAATGGCTACTGATACCTTGCTACAGTAGATCCTATCCGCAGAGATCGTGATTTTTGGCGATTTTAACGTCTATTATGGCGAATGACTAAGTTCAGGTTTAACCGATAATGTGGGGAGACTAAATCTAGTCCAGTTTAATCTTCAAAAGACTTATATTCTTACTTCATTTATATATTATTCTTACTTCAAAAGACTTATTAGAATAGGAACCTCTTTGATCTCTTCAATTTCAAGGCACTCCCCTAGCCATCTCAGCTGGCGCCGGAATTCTCAGCGTCGACTTATCGAACGATTTGCTGTTTCGTGGTCATTTGGAAGAGAAGCCTATGTTGTGTATGTGCCTTAACCCTATTAGTAGTGAAGGAAATACATGTATTCTTAAGTTTATTAAGCAGTATAATTAATGTCTTGAACTAAGCAATACTTCTCCTTTTCATTCAACACCTTCCGACATTACCTAAATTGACCTCACAAAAGCTTTGCGTGCTCAGCAGAGCGAGACAGTATTTCATGACAGCACACCGCTTACAACTTTACAAGGCGCAAGATCGGCCTCACATCTTTTCATCTCTGGACCGTGTCACCCTAGTGCCAGCTCCTTGCACCTGACTGTCTGAACTGTCGACGATCGTGTTCTTTCACTGGCGCTGCGAAGGGATCTTATCTCTTTGCATTTTCTATCGCATTTGCCATGGGGAGTGCTCTGAGGAATTGTTAGGATAAATTCCGGCCAACAAATTTCACAAATGCACATTCCGAGAAAACTCACGATACCATCCACATCATTTGGATGCTTGGCGATCTACCACTGTGCGTTTTAATAGGAGTTTTCTTCCTCATAGAACCACTTTTTTGAATCGTTTACCATTGGCAATTTTTCCGGACCGATACGAATTAGAGACCTTTAAGAAAAAAGTTTACTCCTCTCTAAAAGCCCGGCTAAAGCAGTTGAGCTGCATGCTCGTTTGTTCCTCCCTCCTAAAAAAATACTGAATACAAAGTATTTGTTATTCCTTTTTATCTTATTTTATTTTTATGCTAGAAATATCATTTTTTTGACATCTGTTTTGCTCATTTTACACTGTAGCGTAGATTGTAAAATCGGAAACGAGTTACAAAATGGTAGGTAGGTCTAGTTTCTTTTATGATCCAAAATATTATGTAATCGAGGAGCAAACTTTATAAAGAAAAAGATACTTCTTCTTCATCATTATCATTACAATCTATCATATGTTATCGGCTGAAAACAAGTCTCCCCCGAGGAATGCCTCAAAACGCGGACCTCAAACCCTATGTCGATCGACTTCCTGCACCTCCGTAACTTCATCTAGTGCGTGGCCATCCTACTCTTCTTCAACCGATACGATACGAATCTTTCTCTGAATAATCTTTCTTCCGCATCGATCACTGCGTGTGTGTCTGCAAAATATATTTACTATAATCCAAATGAAAAATTTGTTAACAAAATTAAGATCATATATAGCTGAATATGTAGATAAAATTACATCACACTGTAGGTGGTAGAGAAATGCTCTAGTTATATTATGGTTGTAGCACGAATAAGTTGGCTCGACCGTTGAAGGACAATGATATGACAGAATACCAGCATTAAATAGCAGCTTACGCTGCTGTGTTTCGTATAGTGAGCATAGAGAGCCTTAGAGCATTTTTATTGAAAACGGGGCATTTCTTCATAGTTACCATGATGACAATGGTTTTTTTACCAAGTATAGATATATATGTCCATGAGCCACAGAACTTCCTTACCCTCAGGTGGACTATGTGCTCGTTTGTACTCTTATTCTATAATTTTTTTTAGATACAATGAATAAAACTAAATTATCTGATAAATGATTTCGTAATATAAATGCCATTTTGATGAAATGTTTTGTTCAGTTTTCTAAGAGCACAGATGTTAAAGCAAGAACGAATTCGAGAAGTCAGCTCGTTTTTCGTTTTATGTACATTCATTAGTATTTCTTTAGAAAAACTTTAACCATAAATATGTTTGGCGTATGAATTTCAAAAATATATTTTTGTAATCATAATTGTTTAACTTATCTTTCTTTGATCGTGCAGTGGCGGTGTGTCAGATCGTTTTATACGTGGAAGAGCCATGTTGTGACTATATTTTGTTTGCTGCAGGAATGGGTCGGCTCGACCGGAGAAGGGCCAAGCAATCACAGAATAAAAGCGAAAATTGCAGCTTAATGCTGCTGAGTTTCATGTGGTGAGTGAAAAAAACCGGTGACCCTTTCTACTGTATACGAGGCATTCTACCTTAGTCCTCAGGAGTAAGAACGCATCTGCATTTTGATTCTTGATCGAGAATTGATGTAGTTGGGCTATGTGCTTGCTTGTCATCCTTATTCCATTCTATCGTGCCAAGTAATAATGTACTTCAAACCGAATTTCGGTCACGGTGGCCAGTATCCACGGAGACTAGTCATCAGCGCAGGAAAAGTTATATTACACAAGTATATGCGCAAGTACAAAATGCGCTCTCTGTTTCCTTACTCTCATAGTCCGATGGAATAGTTATCCCACACGACCAGAGAAAGATCGGGCACAGGAACAGCAGATTAACGTGTTTTACGAGGCACGTGGGTAAAACACCGCCAACTTCTTGAATCCGGGCTGCTACTGAGAATTTATTGACAAATAGACCCCATTGGGTTTATATATATATACAAATTTTTAATTATGAATCGGACTAAAATTAGTAATAACTAATTTTAGCCCGATCCGGAATTTGAACCCAGGAACTCATGATCTTCATGAGCATAGTAATATAGGCAAACGTAAAAATTCGTAAAGGCACTTAACATTATTTTGGTGCCCAATTTTATCAACGTATTAAATGAACTGTCATTAACGACGGCCTAAGAGAATCCTCTATCTATCATCCCGGATTATAAGAGACTACAGAAGGAATTGAAACTGAAGAACGAACTGCGGTTGCTAACCTGGCTGCCAACAGCGGCAACTAACTATCGGGGAGGTCTGTGTTCAGCAGTTGATGGGCCGTAGTTAATGTATGAAATTAACTGAACTAAAATAGACACAGCTAGCCCATGCTAGACTTACACAAAATAACATATTCTATTAAAATGTTTGTTGAAATAAATTTTGGTAAATGGCGATCGAACTTTTCTCCAAGTTATAAAAAAAACAATTATCTGATGAAACGTATCTAGATAAACGTAGAAAGAAAAACATTAACTAAATACAAAATTTCATTCAAAGCGCTAGAGCCGTCTCCAAGGAAACAATTTATATATACAATTTATATATACAGAATTGCTCAGTTAAAGGATATACAGACGTATAGGACGTACACCAGGCACGTATTCGTTCATCGTCGTGACTTCAAATTAATGTGTGCGAGTATTTATGAGAATAATCCACAAACTAACGAAGGCGAAATAATGAGGTGACTCGTTGAGAACTCTAGCACTATTAACCCACTTCGCGCTGCGAAAGTGAAGTGCTTGTTCTATTTCCAAGATTAGGAGCCGTAAAAATTAGAGGGCAGTGCCGTTACCGTTACTGCCTGTTAAAAGTTCACCGCTGAACATAGGGCTCCTTCATATATTACCTTATACGGGGGGGGGGGGGGGGGTATTACCATAGTTGCCATGTAGTCAGAGGTATAGGTAACCGCAGTTTTTTTTATTTTTTGGTAATTATTAGGTAGCTTATTTTCCTCTTCGCCTGGAGACAAGGCGATGCGTAGTCTTAAATTTGAAGCCACCTACCTTAGCTACCTTACCTAAGTTCGGATTCGATTTTAATTAATGATCCACGACTTTTAAAATTTATAAAATAGAAAAGAGAGTGAAACATATCCGAAAATTAATTAGCAAATATCTGATGGACTTACATACTCTAGAAACCGATAAACTTTATTTGAAATTGTCTAACAAATATTTACCTCAGTCCCAACTAGCGACAACAGCGGAATGTTTTTAGCCCTCATTGATTACAACAAATTTTATCAATATAAAATTTATTGCGGTTATAGTGGCGGTTGAGGAAAAAGAATTAGAAAGTATGAACGTTTATGTGCTTGTCTGCAAAATATAAAAAGGGGATTTATCGAATACTACCAGTACGCACAAAATTCCCAGAATTGAAATTGGAATGTGTTCTACGGAAAGGCGCTTTAGGGCGGTTATGTACTTTACTCTTTTAGAAATAACATCGAGTTTTAATTAATTTCTCGTTCTTTAAAAAATAATTTAAAGGAATAAAAATAAAAAAGCTTTTTATACACATTATAAATCAGTGTGTGACTACAATCCCACCTGGTGGTAAGTGATGATGATGAAGTAGCTTTTCGTTTTCTTGTTGCTTTTCTTTTTTTAAAAAAAAAACGCTACCCCACATAAGGATTTTCTCCTGTATCGTGGAGGCAGTTTACAAACATAAATTGCACGAGGTCAAACATCCAGAGCCGGAACAATTATTTGTAGGCCATACAAATATTTGTTCCGTGCGGGTTACGAACTCGCGGCCCTAGCGCAATAACTTATTGAAAAGCCACTGCGCCACGGAGCCATTGTGATTGTTGTAAGTATTGTTAGCCTATTCACTCTTGCCTTGAAGACACGCAGATTGTAATCGGACGGAAAGACAGACGCTGGAAAATTATTCCACTTAAAATTAGTTATATAAATAATACCCATTATGTTATATTTTTACCCGATATATTACATTAGGATGTTCTTATTATTTTAAATATTTATTACCACATATGATAACATTTACATTTACAAAGAAATTGTGCCTTTCTGCGTTTTAAAAATAATTTATACACAATTTCAAGTTAATTCAAATTATGGAAATTTATTCTTGTGTTTGAGTTTCAAAACGGTTATTTCTTACACAGTGAACAGCCATGTAATTTCTAATTATGTCTTGAAGGCCGAAGCTTCAGGAAAAATTAATCTAATCTACATCAAATTTGCTGAAACATTCGGGCTTTTAATTCGTACGAAGTTGAGACCTGCGAAGCCGAAATTCATATGCCTCAGCAAATTTCATTAATAATGCTAAATTACCACCAAGCTAATGTGGTAATTTAGCATTATTAATGAAATAATACCTTGTAATTATTAAGTATATTTCGTTACCAATTTGCCATTGTATAGATCAAATGTACCCATATTACAAGAATCGGGACAGTGAACAGCGTCGAAGGTGTCATCCGTCCGGTAAACGAAGCGGTTAAAGCATATTTTCTCTACAACGGAAGCAGCACAGTGTTTTAAGGCATGGCTCAAGTGTGTGTCACTACATAGCGTGAATTGGTAGAAGTTCATATACCTGTGCCTTCGTCCTTTTGAGTCTCAAAATTTACAAATTATATTTAAAGATAATGATATAATTCATTATAAGGTTATAGAAGCGCACACCATCTTTACTGCATCACCATTTACAATCAGGTGGCTTAAATCCCCTTAATACTTCAATTGCTCGGATTGACTTTAAAATATCACTTCAACGAAAATACATTACATAACATAAAACTTGTACTTGTTTCAAGAAAAATGTTAATTTAGTCTCATTTGTGCAGACACAAGGGAAAATATGTCATTTCCATGTAAGTGTATATGTGTAAGTAGTAAACAAACTTTATGAGTATGGTGACTTATTATTACCGGATGAATCTGTTATAGTGTGATATTAAATAAGTGGTAATATTAAAACATATTTTTTATCTTCCGACTTCAAAATTAACTAAATGAGAATAACATCAATTTAGTCGAAGTCAATTAAATACGCATTATTAAAGATAACTCAAAAACTACTGGTCAGATCTTGATTATATTTATATCGGATTACAATAGAAGCACTTGCTTTCAAATATGAATAATAAAAATCGGTTCACCTAGAAAAAAGTTCTGAGGTAACACATTAGTAACACATTAAAATACAGACTAATTTCTTACTTCCTCCTTTTATAGAAATCGGTTAAAAATATTACACTTTTTTATAGAATGGGTGTGACAAACGAGTACACAGACTACGTGACGGTAAATGGATTATGTGGCCCATAGATATCTATATTTATCTTCGATTAAGAATCAAAATCCAGATGCGTTGTCACCATTAAGGACTACGATGGAATGCC
This sequence comes from Parnassius glacialis, assembly GCA_033319125.1. Classification (NCBI taxonomy): domain Eukaryota; kingdom Metazoa; phylum Arthropoda; class Insecta; order Lepidoptera; family Papilionidae; genus Parnassius; species Parnassius glacialis. The sequence goes on along the minus strand of JAVANC010000022.1, from coordinate 5,857,879 downwards.
TCGTTGTTAGTAAAAATGGTATCCGGTTCTATACTTTCATTAAAGAAAACACGGCATTTTTATTCTACTAATAAACAATCGTATTCTGTGAGTGTGGTCTTTCCCCGGTCGAGCCGACCCATTCGTGTTACAACCATAATACACCTCGCCGCGTAGCTCTACCACGTACAAAATGTGTTTTTATTGTCTTAGTTATGTTGTATAAATAATTAAGTAAAACATATGCTATACCACACATTACAGTTTTTACCTTAGTTAATCTAATTATATTAGGGCTAGGAGTTACACGTGTAGTGGCGGGTGAGAATACCCACTACCCCATATTATTCCGTGGGTGTCGTAAGAGGCGACGGAGGGAAACTGAGACAGAAGATGGGCAGCAGCATCTTTATGATAACAGCAAAACAACAATAAAAAAACTGTGCCAACCCGCTCGCCAAGCGTGGCAACTATGGTAATATACGAGGAGTATAATTAAAGTTACGAAGAGCAGGGACGGGACCCGGGACTGGGGGAGTCCCGGGCTGCCCCGCTATTTCTGGCTACAGCGGTAACCATGGTAACAACGGGGCAGGGGGTGCTAAGAATCTTCGGTGGAGGTTTGGTTGCCACCTAAAACGACTCAACCTGGCAACATATAATGCATGCACCCTGAGGACTGAGAAGATGATCCTCGAGCTAAAAAAGAGATAGATAAGTTGCGCTGGAGTATTATCGAATTATCTGAAGTCCGAAGAGAGCGGAAGCTAAAGGGAATCTGTCAACTTGTGATATCAGCGGGAGGGCAAGCATCTGTCACAAAGAGGTGTCGGATTTATCGTCCATAAGTCTCTCGTCAACAACGTTGTGAAAATCGAGAGTATGTCGACGACAGTTTGCATACCTTATACTCAGAATCACCAAACGGTATTCGCTGAAGTTCATACATGAACTTCAGCTTCAGATGAGATATTGGAGGAAATGTATGAGAATATTTTTGGAGCCATGCATGCTTCCAAAATCCACTATACGGTGTTAATGGGAGACTTCAACGCAAAACCAGGCACAAGAGAGAACGGTGAGCTGAAGGTTGAGAAATTTGGAATATGGCAACGGTACCCAAGGGGCCAGCAGTTGGCAGACGTCATGGAGAAAGAGCCTGGTCGAGCCTCGACGGTTCGACAAAAAATGAGATTGACTTAATTTTGATGACCACACGACAACTGTACAGTAATCGCGAGGGTGAAAACCGGCGGCGATCATCGAATGGTAAGAGGCACACTGAACCTAAACGTTAAGTTGGAGAGGTCACGTCTAATGAAGTCACCGCTCCGTCCCCCTCGTACTCTAATTCAAAGTCTCGAAACCTTTCAACTTGAGCTACAAACCCTTTTCAGTGCCTAGGATATTGCAAACCGGTGGACAATATGAATGACAAGCTCGTGAAAATTGTCCATGCGGCCGGAGCTAAGTTTTGCAAGACTTGCCCCAGAAGAACACAAAAATTCTCCGATCATGCTCTAAATCTCATGGATGTTACAAGGGAATTGAAGCTGTAGTCTTCAGTAGATTTGACACCATACAGGCTACTGAACAGACAGATCCCCAAATGCATGCGACGGGACTTTCGTGACTTAGTACTACTCGTATTGAAGAAGTGATCGACTGGAACCAGGGCTCCAAAGCTATTGCTAGAGATCAGTCTGCTAGAAAGAGCCAAATGTCGAAGCTGAAGACCGAATATGGCAGCATCGTTTCCGGAACACCTGAGATTTGGAGTGAGATTGAGAGCTTCTATGAGCAGCTATACACATCATCGTTGGAACCACACACAAGTGTGTGTAACGATTCAAAAACAGATCTTATCTGACACTATTCCGATGATATTGCGGACGTTAGTCTGGACGAGATTAGAATGGCTCTCCAGCACCTTAAAAACGGCAAGGCCTCAGGCGAGGATGGAATTGCAGCAGAGTTTATGAAAGCAGGTGTAATAACTGGTACTTGAAGTCCTTCAGAAGCTCTTTAACTCCGTCCTGCACGGTGTCACTATACCGGAGACGTGAAACAGAAGTGCGGTGGCATTGTTCTTCAAAAATGCGACAACTCTCTCCTGAAGAACTACAGACCGATTTTCTTTCTGAGCCGCGTCTATGTGCTGTTTTCGAGAGTCATTACGAATCGTCTCGCATGCAGGCAGACTCGAAGTCTTCGAGCCTCCCGTACAAGGCGGTTTCCGAAAAGGCTTTAACACAATAGACCACATACATACCCTTCAGAAAATTTTACAGAAGTCCGAGGAGTATAATTTGCTTCTATGTCTGGCGTATGTGGACTACGAGAAAGCCTTTGATTTCGTCGAAATTTGGGCGGTGCTGCAGTGCCAAGTTGACTGTCGGTATATCGAAGTGCTGAAGTATTTGTACAGTAGGGCTACGATAGCTGTTCAAGTACAGGAATTTAGTACGCAACCTAACTTACTGTAGAGAGGTGTAAGACAGGGTGACGTTATATCCCCGAAACTCTTCACCGCTGCATTGGAAGACGTTTTCAAGCTTCTGGACTGAAAAGGATACGGTATTAAATTCAACGGCGAGTACATCACTCACCTTCGATTTGCCGACGATATAGTTCTTATAGCTGAATTGCTGGCGGACCTAAGCACTATGCTCAATGACTTCAATAGTGGCTCCCAACGGATAGGTCTAAAGATGAACATGGATAGAAAAAAGATCGTATATAACGCCCATGTCACACTTATTCCGGTAGTTGTTAGGAGCACTAAGCTCGAAGTTGTTGACAAGTATGTTTACTTGGGATAAATAGCCCGACTAGCATAAAGGAGTTACACGTGCTTTGAGTTACCTTGATCTAGACTAAAACAATATGACCGCTATATATTAAAATGTTAAGTGTAACACTGCGCTCCGAGGGCGTACAAGAATGGCAACGGTAATAAATAGAATTATGCTGCAAACTATTTTTTTTCTATTCACTCCTGTGTTAAAAAGTTAATGAAGACCGTTTTATTGCGTATTCACACGACATAAAATACACCTTTATCTTTTAAAATTTATTAAAATATAGATTTAATAACGCGACGTAATGACTAGGTAGCCTTAGTAATTCGCTACGGCGCTACGGGTCCGCGACTTGGAATCTTGCACCTTTGCTCCGTGCTTGCACCGAAGAAATGTTTGCATAAAAATTTCTACGAATCCAGATATATGTGTATGTGATATGTATTTATGTAAAATACGTTTAAAATACTCGAGATATTTGTTTTAAAATTATAGGACACAGTAGTAGCAGTAATGATTTTTTTAATAGCATAGACGCTGAGGTAGTTGTTATTCTGCTTCTAATATTTTAAGTATTAAAAGACATTCTTAAATTATGCTTTATATTACGTTTATGATGATAAAAATATGAAAAAAATATTTACATCGCACAACATTTCTATCCCGCCCTTCAGTAGAATTTAAGGAGACTTTTGAAGGTAATATAAAATTAATTTTTAATGATTATTTCAATTCTAAGCGCCGGAGAACGTAACTTTGTGTCGTTTCGGGTAACCGCTATTTAATAAAATGAAATATTAAACTTATTATGTAAATATGGTTACCGGCTTTTATACACCAGGAACGCTTAGTCGTGTCTTGATCAAAATTTTACAAGAAATATATTTAAGATATTCTTAATAAAGGAGAAAGTAAATACGGTTTAATAATCTACGCTTATATTTATATAGATTCAAAAGAAAACAGATTTTTGCTTGAATTTTAAAAAAGTAAGCGAAAAAACTCGTTTTATCTAATCCAGCCATATACATAGACATACATACACATATTAGTGGTGATTGGAGAAATAAAACAGGATATATATATATATATATATATATCGGGATGGCTTGTGCACAGCATTAAAGTCACTGTTATCATTTTGACTCATCATAAAATAGTAACCCAAGGTGCTGGCTCAGTACATACGTGATGTTTCGAAACCTTATATATTTTATAAAACTTCATCTATGTTTTATTAGAAAGTGAAGTCGAGAGCTTTTCGTCGTATAGTAGTATTACGCGCCACCATTAATGACTGGTACATGGCGACACTTGTTACCACTAGCGCCTTCTAGTATCGAGTAGCAAAGCTAGGAGCGTCAAGATCCTTCAAGAAATTTTCATGGAAGAATTTCCTAGAACTATCGACACCTAGTCAATCGTGACCGGTAGGTTCTGCAACTATCTGAGGCCCTATATAAGGCCGGTATAGACCGGGACCGGAGTCAGTGTTGAATTGGCGACACAAGCGAATAATACTTCGAAGCTATACAACTGCGAACTAAATTGATCAGTAGTATAACTGTGTTTTGTTATTAGTGTGGTTTTAAGTTGTAATTAGTGTGCTGTAATTAAAGTGTTAATTTTGGTGATTCACTCGACAGTTTGAATTGTCTGAAACGCCAAGCTCGTAACAATTGGTGGAAGAAGTGAAATTAAATCATGCCAATATTACCTAAAAACGACACAGAGGTTATCCATATCCGAAGTCAACGCGAGCAGGAGACGGAGCAGAGACGATGTGGTGGTTCAACGCTGCAGACTTCGGAAGGCCAGCTGCCGACCAATGATGTCGGCCCTTCAGCAGCTCCTGCATCTGCAACACCTGACTTAGGTGCTCTGATGATGATGCTGCAGTAGCTGACAGGAGGAAAAGGCCCGTCGGTAGGAAGAACAGGCACAGCTTGGACAGGAGGAACAGGCCCTTCTTTTGGAAAAGCAGCGCGGTAAGGAAGAGCAGATGCTCCTCATGAAGGACCTTCGAGCTACCTTCGGGAAAGAGATAAGGGAGGTGAAGGATTGGTTTGCTGAACATGACAACCGCCTGTCGGAAGCTGAAACCCGAATCGGGTTGACAACGTGGTGGCTGGCGTGAAGAAAACGCTGAATGACCTCAAAGTTGGGGATGGAATTACAGCTCCCATGGTAGCTACAACACCTTCGCTACATGGATTCAAAATGCCGCCGTTTGATGCGACTTCTTCCAGGTCAAGAGTCTGTCAAGAATGTGAACGGCTGGAATAAAAGGCCATGACTGCTCTCACCCTAATCCTGCGCGAACAGAACTTAACTATTCTGGAAACTCTGGGTAAGGAAGTGACTTACAAGCAGCTCCTTGATGCATTGGAGGTGAAATATGGCACCCCTCACCTTAAACAAGTCTTTCGTGCGCAGCTCAAAGATCGCGTGCAACACAGTAACACCGGTGTAAAAAGAGCTCCAAGAATTTCGATCTCACAAACCCATGATGAGAACAGCCTAATCATCAACGGCGAGGTCAACGGAACGCCGTGTAAACTGACCATAAACACTGGAGCCTCTCGCACATTTGTCAGGTCCAAACTTATAAGTCAGTTCCTTGGGGACTTGGCATACAACTGAGAACGCATTAATATGATGACAGCCACTGGTCAGCGCATAAGAGTCCGTGGAGAGAAGGACATAGAGTTGAAGTTAGGCAACATGATCTACCTGCGTAATGTCATCCTGGCTGATATAATGGACGACTGCATCCTGGGCCTAGACTTTATGAGAAAGAATTGTTTTGAGATAGAAGTTAAGCAAGGTGTTTTGAAATGTTGACAAGAAGAACGTTTCGTGGAAGGGGCGTTACCAGGGAATGTGTACAGCCTTAAGAAGATTTTTCTTCCGGCGTGGTCGGAAATAATAGTGCCGGTTATTCTTCCTTGGTATCCAGGGCAAGCTCATCGTTTTGTATTCGTAAAAAGGGTAGATAATGACTTTCCATGGAAAGTGAATTGAACCTTGGTCAGAACCACCGACATCTCAGGAGTACATGTGTTGAACCTTTGTGATCAGAGACAGATTAAAGAAAAAGGCACCCTCATATCTACTTGTGAGGAAGTGGATTGGTTGCATTGCTGCCAATGTCTATCGACTGCGACCCCCAGCAATGAATAGATGAAGAGCAAAGATGCACAAACGAGAGTGACCACACTTTTAGAAGCCTGTTGCAGCGTTCTCTCCCCGAATGAAATGGTCAAGGCGAAGATGTTGTTAATCAAGTAAGCCGATATTTTCTCGTCAAACGATGCTGACATAGGGAAAAGTGGCTTAGCCCAACACAAAATAAACACAGGAGAAGAGTTGCCTATCCGTCAGCGGCCAAGAAGATTGCCGGTAGTACGTGAAAAGGAAGTGTAAACCATGATTGAGCGAATGATAATGGATGGTGTTATTGAACCTTCATCCAGTCCATCGTGTTCACCTGTGGTGCTGGTAAAGAAGCAGGACGGCAACATGCGGTTTTGTGTTGACTACCACCGTCTGAACGACGTTACGAAGAAGGACAACTGTCTCTTGCTAAGAATTGATGACACGATGTACATGCTTACAAGAGTAAAGTGGTATAGCACGCTGGACCTGAAAAATAGCTACTGGTACTCACGGGTGAAAACGCATCTGCATTTTAGATAGATGTAGATGTCTATGGACCGCAGCAACCACTAACCATCAGGTGGACTGTGTGCTCGTTTTTCATCCTTATCCTATAAAAAAATCCAAGTGATGTGGATGATAACCTTAGTTTTGTAGCCATGTGCGTTAGTAAAATATGGCGGCTAGAATTAATCTGAACAATTTCTCAAAACACTCCCCGTGGTAAATTCCTTGGTAAAAGCCTTTCCCAAAGATTTCCTCTTAGGGAAGATTTTGCCATAGTTGCCACTATTGGCAGACAGGTTGGCGACCGCAGGTTTTTATAATTTTGAGTTGTTATCACGAAGATGCTGCTGCCTATTTTGTGTTTGAGTTTTCCTCAGTCGCCTGTTGACCCACGGGATGATTTGGGGTAGTGGGTATTCTTACACGACCACTACTCGATTCCTATATATGAAGTAATTACCTCTCATGAGGCTGATTTTCAATCATCATATTAAATTTATTCTAACAACTAAATTATAACTTGACTAAATATAACTCTGAAACAATTAAAACATTTTATTGATAAAACTGTATATTTTAATTTGCTTATGTAGTATTTTATTCTAACAGATAAATTAATTTCTATCAGAAAACTGAAAAATCCGGCTTTATTCAAAAATCTCTGAATATAATTTATTAAAATATATGAATTAGCAGTCGATTAATATCTGTTGATTATAGCAGTTTATATCTTTTAATTTTTGGTCCAAAGCTTCAAAACTTTCAAAGAATGTTTTTATAACCAATTTTGTCGTTTTTCAAAATATTATTTCTATCTGAGTTTTTTCTGATTTAAGGGAAAATAAAAAACCAAACAAGATTAAAGCTCAGGATAACGAAATGAAAATCCTTGATAGACGCCGTAAATTATGAGGCGTACAAAATTAACTTCTAAAGATTGGTAAATTAGCACGCGGTGAAGCAAAAAATTAACCATATAATAAGAAGTGATACTGACGTTGCGGATACCATTTTTACTGGCTTTAACCTAATAAGTTTAAAATTTGGAATACAAAAAAAATTAAAGTGAAAGAGAACATTATATGTATTCATGATATTGTTTGACAGTCATAGGTATACGTATGATGGTTGTGATTATCGGCGGTGATGGAATTTTTGGCCAATTTGTTGCTTGTATGATATTTGTATATCGTATTATCTTTCTTAGACATGTAATATATATATATACTAGCTGACCAGGCAGATGTTGTTCTGCCCTTTCAGACGACCAGGTGTCGTAAAAATCCTTAAATTCACAATAAAAAAATTGAGGGTCACGTATTGGGATAAAAACTATCCTATCTCTCAAGTTGGACTAAACTGCACACATTGTGAAACATTTCATTGAAATCAGATCAGTAGTTTAGGAATTCATCGCAGGCAAACAATGTGACATGTAATTTTTATATATAAAGATATATAGTATTTTTTTTATATAGAATAGGGGGCAAACGAGCATGCGGCTCACCTGATGGTAAGTGACTACCGCCGCCCATGAACAACCGCAACACCAGGGGAATTGCAGATGCGTTGCCGACCTTTTAGAAAGGTGTAAGCTCTTTTCTTGAAGGTTCCTAAGTCGTATCGGTCCGGAAAATTAAATAAAGGCTAAAATTATAAACACATGAATATTATTTTTGTTACACCTTAATCATAAATAACGCCTTTAACTTGATAGAATCTCCACCGGAAATAAAACGACGACAAATAAAATAATTCAGGGTTTAGTTCCGAAAGTTTAGTTGATTGGTTTGCAAAAAAAGTAACAACTCTTTCTCTACCGTGATTATCTATAAAATATTATAATAATTGTCATTGCTTAAGTCCCACAACTTGTAGGTACATCTTTAAGAGAATTTCCTATATTAAAATCTTGCAAAATATTCATAAGTGGAAAAAATCTCGTCTTTTACGGACTACACTAGAAAGAATCGTTTATGTCGAAGTATGTCGTAGCAAAAAATGCTTAAAAGAATTGTTTGAAGAATTGTGGGAGTTATAGAGAGAACACTCTAAAATTCTTTTGTAGGACCTTATATTTATATTCTTGGTTTCAAGTAATGGAATTTTTAGTTTTATACAAAAAAAAAATTTAGATGAATGCATTTTTAACTTCTATTTATAATTATGTGGTACTTCAGATATACTTACTAATATCAGTTACAGTTAGAGCTCTAAACTTATAGTTGCAATTAACAACCTAATTGGTGCTGTTTGTTTTCCTATTGTAAAATGTTAGGTAAGCGCTTTGCACACCTACTTAGCTACCACGGCTACCACGGTTCTTAAGCCGACATTGCAGTACTTATTTTTAACTTTGCAAAACCACAAAAATATCATTATTGTACTAAACAAAACAATTTATGAAAATTGAACTACTATAAGTGCTATTAAATACAGAAACGCAAATCATAATAATTAAGCAGTTTTAAAAAAAATAGTTTAAAAAGAAATAGTAATAGTTACCTTAAATGAAAAGGCTTATTATTTTATAAGTTTATGTTGACAGCACAATATTTAAAAAATATTTTTATCATATTAAAAAAAATTGAAAATCTGAAGTTCTCCCGCAAGCCCTGGCCAGTACATTTTCGTACGTTGTTTGTTCTAAATGTCTCGCCGCTCAAGTACTAATTTGTTCAAAAATTTCGAGGGTTGTGATTTTCATACATACAGAACTTTTAAGACGACCCCACTCTACATGTATATACCTTATAATAAATCTGTAGAAAAATGTGTCTGTGTGAATTCTTGAATGAACGTGAATATTTGTTGGAAAAAACAAGGCAAGGGGACTATATACCTATACAATATACCGATGCGAAAGTAGTATTTTTTTAGAAAGTTTGTCTGTCCGTGTATACACGATTCACAGAAAGACGAATTTCCCTGAAATATTTGTATTTATATAGTTTAAGCCGTGAAGTGGCGGTCAAGAATATCCACTACCCCATATCCTCCCGTGGGTGTCGTAAAAGGCGACAAAGGGAAACAGGCGGGAGATGGGCAGCAGCATCTTCCTGATAATAGCCAAAATTACAATAAAAAACTGCGGTTGCCAACCCGCTCGCCAAGCGTGGCAACTATGGCAAATACCCCCCAATGACGAGAGTTACAAAGAGACGGCCCGCAGTCCCCGGCGGCCCCGCTATACCTGGCTACGGTAGCGACCATGGTAACGGCGGGGCAGGGGGTGCTAAGAATCTCCGGTGGAGGTTCGGTTGCCACCTACGACGACTCGACCTGGCAACGTACAACGCACGCACCCTGAGAACTGACGAGAAGATCGTGGAGCTGAAAGAAGAGATAGACAAGTTGCGCTGGCATATTATAGGATTATCCGAAGTCCGAAGAGAGGAGGAGGACACGGTAATCCTCGAATCCGGCAACTTGCTCTATCACCGGGAGGGCGACCATCTGTCCCTAGGAGGTGTCGGATTTATCGTCCACAAGTCTCTCGTTAACAACGTTGTCAAGATCGGGAGTGTGTTGACGAGGGTTGCGTACCTTATACTCAGAATCACCATACGGTATTCGCTTAAGGTCATACAGGTTTACGCACCAACCTCGGCACACCCCGATGAGGAAGTGGAGGAAATGTATGAGGATATCTCTAGAGCCATGCATTCTTCCAAAACCCAATATACGGTGTTAATGGGAGACTTCAATGCAAAACTAGGCACAAGAGAGAACGGTGAGCTGAAAGTAGGGAAATTTGGAATAGGGCAACGGAACCCAAGGGGCCAGCAGCTGGCAGACGTCATGGAGAAGGAGAAAGAGGGACTCTTTATGATGAACTCTTTCTTCAAGAAGCGGCCCCACAGGAAGTGGACCTGGTCGAGCCCCGACGGTTCGACAAAAAATGAGATTGACTTTATTATGACGACCAGACGACAACTGTTTAGTGATGTCTCAGTGATTGCGAGGGTGAAAACCGGCAGCGATCACCGAATGATTAGAGGCACACTGAACCTAAATGTTAAGTTGGAGAGGTCTCGTCTGATGAAGTCAACGCTCCGTCCCCCTCGTGCTCTAATCCAGTGTCCCAAAACCATTCAGCTCGAGTGACAAAACCGTTTTCAGTGCCTAGAAGACTGCAATGAAGTGGACGATATGAATGACAAGCTCGTGGAAACTGTCCATTCGGTAGGAGCTAAGTTCTGCAAGACCAGCCGCAGAAAAACACAAAAACTCTCCGATCACACTCTTAATCTCATGGCTGTTAGACGGGAGATGAAGCTACATTCTTCAACAGACTTGACAGCATACAGGCATCTGAACAGACATATCTCCAAATGCATGCGGCGGGACTTAAGCAACTTCAATACACCTCGTATTGAAGAAGCGATCGAGCGGAACCAAGGCTCCAAAGGCTTTGCCAGAGATCAGTCTGCCAGAAAGAGCAAAGTGTCAAAGCTGAAGACCGAATGTGGCAGCGTCGTTTTCGGGGTACCTGAGATTTTGAGTGAGATTGAGAGGTTCTATGGGCAGCTATACACGTCATCGTTGGAGCCACACGCAAGTGTGAGTAACGATCCAAGAGCGAGTATTATCCGATACTGTTCCGAAGATATCCCGGACGTCAGTCTGAGCGAGATTAGAATGGCTCTCCAGCACCTTAAAAACGGCAATGCCCCAGGCGAGGATGGAATTACAGCGGAGCTTCTGAAAGCGGGTGGAAGACCGGTACTTGAAGTCCTTCAGAAGCTCTTTAATTCCGTCCTCCATGGTGGCATTACACCGGAGGCGTGGAACAGAAGTGCGGTGGTCTTATTCTTCAAGAAAGGTGACAACGCTCTCTTGAAAAACTACAGACCGATTGCCCTTCTGAGCCGCGTCTACGTGCTGTTATCAAAAGTCATTACGAATCGTCTCGCGCGCAGATTTGACGACTTCCAGCCTCACGAACAAGCCGGTTTCCGAAAGGGCTTTAGCACCATAGACCACATACATACCCTTCGGCAAATTGTACAGAAGTCCGAGGAGTACAATTTGCCACTATGTCTGTCTTATGTGGACTATGAGAAAGCCTTTGATTCCGTCGAAATTTGGGCGGTGCTGCAGTCCCTTCAGTGATGCCAAGTTGACTGTCGGTATATCGAAGAGCAGAAGTGTTTGTAAAGTAGAGCTACGATGGCTATCCGAGTACAGAACCAGAGTACGAAACCTATCCACATGCAGGGAGGTGTAAGACAGGGTGTTGTTATATCCCCAAAACTCTTCACCGCTGCACTGGAAGACGTTTTCAAGCTTCTGGTCTGGAAAGGATACGGTATTAACATCAATGGCGAGTACATCACTCACCTTCGATTTGCCGACGATTTGCCTTATGGCAGAATCGCTGGAGGACCTAAGCACTATGCTCAATGACCTCAATAGTGTCTCCCAACGGATAGGTCTTAAGATGAACATGGACAAAACAAAGATTATGTTTAATGTCCATGTCACACCTATGCCGGTAGTTGTTGGGAGCACTAAGCTCGAAGTTGTTGACGAGTATGTTTACCTGGGACAAATAGTGCGTCTAGGTAAGTCCAATTTCGACCGATAGGTCAATCGACGGATTCAACTCGGCTGGGCAGCGTTCGGGAAGCTACGACACATCTTCTCGTCAGACATACCATAAAACCTTCAAACGAAATTGTACAACAATTGCGTGTTGCCAGTGATGACTTACGGAACTGAGACGTGGTCCTTCACTGCTGGCCGTATGAGGAAGCTCAAGGTCGCTCAGCGAGCTATGGAGAGGGCTATGCTCGGAGTTTCACTGCGTGATAAACTTAGGAATAAGGATATCGGCAATAGAACCAGAGTAACCGACATAGCCCAACGGATTAGTAAGCTGAAGTGGCAGTGGGCCGGCCATATAGCTCGAAGAACCGACAACCGATGGGGAAGAAAGGTTCTCGAGTGGCAGCCTCGTACCGGTAGGCGAAGTGTTGGGCGACCCCCCACAAGATGGAGTGACGACCTGGTAAGACATGCAGGAAGTCGATGGATGCAGGTGGCTCAGGACCGTGCTTTGTGGCATTCTTTGGGGGAGGCCTGTGTTCAGCAGTGGACTTGTGAAGGGCTGTAATGGTGATGATGATGATAAAGTTAATACCCAGTAAATATACTTAGGCCAACATATAGGCTACTATTAATTATATCTTCAAAAAGGACCGAGAGACGGGAACTTTAAGAAGAAGGTTTAGTTTTTCATATTCTTTAGAAGTTAATTTTCATAACAGCTGCTAAGGATACTATTAGTCATGAGCAGGATAACGTAGTGCTCTTTAAATTTACATAATATTGATAATATATTGTGTTAGTTACTAACTTGAAACTACGTCCGCCATTTACATTCTATGTGTAGTTTTCTTATTTTTTAAATGAAATGCAATAAGCATAATATGTTGTATTTGTACTTTCTGCAGTTATTAGTTACTAAATTATTGCGTCTTAATTGTTTATTAGTAAGTTGGCAAGAGGTGCAGAAAAGGAATTTTATCGACCAAATTGGCGAATATTGAGATCCAAATCCAATCCAGCCAAATACTATATATTTTAAATGTTCCGTTAAGAAAAATGGTGACAAATGAGCAAACAACCCACTTGGTGGTAAGTATATGCTGCAGCCCATAGACATGTACATAGATACTTTACCTTACGATTATGAATCAAAATGCGGATGCGTTGTTCCCCTGAGGACAAAGATAGAGTATTTCCAGTAAAAATGGTATGTATGTCAATTCTTAAAATATTTAATTGCTTTTTATATTATGTCAGAACTTTTTTTAAATGTTGTTGCAATTTATATAGACAATAGCTTCATCTATCTAAAATGCGATTTTTTTAAGAAAGTTTATTAATAATTGAGATTACTTAACCTTTACTTTATTAACTAATAAAAATTCATATGTAGGACATTCAATAAAATTTAAGATATACAAAAAGTATTATTAGATACTAATAACATTTATTTTTCATCTTTTCAAAATATTCTCCATCATGCTCTATAGAAAGTTCCATTCGCCTAAACCAACTCTCAAAACACTTTTGCCAGTCTTAATCTGACAGGTCGGAAATCGCTTCTTTGTCACGGCTTCTCCAGTGCTTGAAAAAAACTTGCCTTTTACTTTTTCTTTGACTCTTGGGACAAGAAGAAATCACAAGGAGCTAAGTCAGGGCTGTAGGGTATAAATGCTTTTGTTCTAATAGAGGTATGTGAAGAGGCGTTATCGTGATGCAGCATGATTCCCCGAAGCCCGGTCTTTGGTCTTCTCTCCCGCACAGCTTGAAAAGCTTTGGGTAATGCAACTATAGTATACCATTCAGAGTTGACTGACCTAACTAAAAAAAACTAGCCACCATTTTTTTTGCCGACGTTGCGAGGTCTTTGCAGTTTTATCAGTAACTTTCCTTCTGAGTAGACCCATACCGATGATTTCCTTTTATTTCCAATAAAATTCAAATAAGTTTGATTTGAATGCTTTTATTCGTATTGCATAGCTGATTATTATGTAACACATGGCTCTAAATTAATCTAAAAACAAACTTTTATAAAGTTAATGCTTGACTGGGGAATCAAAAGCCAAACTTTCGTTCGACATTATATTTTATCTATTTACTTTTAACATAGATTATCTCTTTATTCGATGTGCCTTATACAATTTAATAGCAATATTTTCAAAATGCACAATTGTTTATTTTTTATGGAATGAAAATTATATACTATTTTTTTAGAATTGTATTTCTAGAATTAGTAGGAAACTCAACTTCTGAAATCATATTTACCTCCGAGACAAATTTCGAATTGGCAACATTGGCGTAGAGTATAATAATAATAGCCACTACTAACTCCTTCCGTCGCCCGCAAGCTGCAGGCTCGCACGTACAACTGACTGATTGGCAAACGTGTGGATACATCGCAAACACGTTTGTCGAACACAATTTGATTGGTGTACAAAAACCGACATCGACGCCGATCACTGGCAATCACAAACAAAAACAGGCAAACTACCATCCACACGTTCGTGTTTGTTGTTTGGTGTTTGCTGTTTGACGTTGTTTGCCAAGCGTGTGGAGGTGGCTTTACATCAGTCAGGGGTGGCAACGAAACTGCATTTTGATAATCTATCGAAATTGACGTGAATATGTCTATGGGCTACAACATCCATTTACTATCAGGTGGACTGTGTGCTCATTTGTCGCAATTAATCTATTAAGAAAGTTTGTGAATATTTGATTCGACGAGCAATAAGTACTTAGTATTCATTGCTTACATGGCAGTTGTCGATTACTAATAAGCTAAACAATATTATTAATATCAAAATATATTAATATGTATATAATTTCTTGATGAGACTTTTACAGCTTACTTTTATATTAAGCGTTTTGAAACTGTCATTAAGAAATTTATGAACACCATTTGTCTCGTTTAGTGCGGTAGATTAAACTCATAAATACATAGGTTAAAGACGGTTAAATGACTCCGTGCTAAAAGTTAATCCCTTCGTTTTATCGGCGTATAATCTGTTTTAATAAAGTTGGGGCGGTAGTGCGTAAGGCAGTAGGGGAGTAAGCGTCAAGACACAGCACTGCGGGTCGTAAATTTGAATCCAACACAAAGCAAGAATTTGTATGGATTAGAAATAATAATTGTCAATTTAGATTTTTACAAATATTGAATACATATAATGTAAAACAACTTCAGGATACAGAGAAGATCAGAAGTGTATAAATTTGTTACATTTAGAAATGACATAGGCCTCTCTCACATATTGAATCATAGAGGGGATATTCACCATTACCGCGCTTGAAAAAGTCCTGTCAAATAAGGTCTGAAATCAAAATTTTGACACTCAATTTGCATTTTTGATATAATGTAGTTTTAATGATACAAAACCAATGTGTAAAGGTTTTCGTGTCCGCAACCCCTGGCCAGGGTTAGAAAATGTCAAAAGTGTTTTTTTGCAATTACTCGAAAACGGTAAAAATTATACAAAATAGTTCGAGAAATATGTGTAGATCTTAAAATTTTACATAAAAGAGGTGTTATGACTTTTTCCTTCGGTCAAAATTAACTGAGTTAGGGAGGTTTTGAAATTAAGGGATGAACGTAAATTTTAAAAAATCGTAGGTAGTAGAAAAATAAGCGATTTTTTAGAAATTAAAGTTTTAGAAAATGGTTTTTTTATTGTTAAATTTTCAACCACCAATTAGACAAAAATAACCTGATCTATTTTAATTACCAGATCGTAAAATAGACAGAGTGCGACAATTATGATTATACGATGATGTTTTCTCACTTTTACTCGGATCTCGTATAGTAGTATACGAGTAAGCAAACGTAGCATACGAGTTAGCAATAGTCCTCTCATTTTAATTCGGGACTTAATACAACGGCGTAGGATTTGAAAAAGATTTTGTACCTATATAAATTCACACTTGCCAAAATATACTAGAATTTTTTTCAATCGTAAATTAAGAAAATTTTACAAGGAATCTAAATATGGCAAAAATTAATAATTCATTAATTTCTAAGCATTAAAACTTCAATTTGAAAAGGACAAAGTTAAAACTCGCCTAAGAACCAACATATATTTGACAATTACCAAAATTCTTATCCTTAATTATGCATTAGATAACATTCATTAGATAGTAACGGACACTTCTGACTTGTGAAATCAAAATAAAAAGGCCTTTTTCGATTTCGAACTTTATACCTATTTTTTAATACTATTGTGCTGCGTTTATCGCCTCCTGTGATTTCGCCAATCGCACAATGCCTTCACTCACATATTTCAAAAGTTGTCATAAACTCAAATATATTATGAAAACGTTTTTATATTAAAATATATCTCAGGTTACTATATGCCATAAGGAACTGGGGTACAGGGAAATCACCTATTTTCATTTAAAATAATAATACTATTTTCATATCATTGGCAAATCAGCATTGTGCCACGCAAAAAAAGTCAATAACGTTGACAGATGACAACAAGTCAAAATAGATAACGTCAGACGTGCTATTGCTTTGGTTTCGTTTGAAAAAATACATTTCTGTAAATGTTTTAGGAATCTAAGTGCACTTTGTAGTTGGTTTGTTATGCGATAAGTTTATATAAATTACGAACAACGGCTTGAACAACATATATCGATACTCTTCTTTAGCGACCTACCTAGCTCGAATTAGGGACTTTAGTTTAACCAAGTGAGACTGTATAAAATGTTGTATTTAATTGGTATGAATAAAATAAATACCTAATTACAACCTGAGTTTTATTTACCGTATGAATGCTAGGCTAAGACTGAACTGCTTACATTGACATTAACATAGTAATGTTTCATAATTTTTTTATAGGAGAGGGGGCAAACTAGCATGCGGCTCACCTGATGGTAAGTGACTACCGCCGCCCATGAACAACTGCAACACCAGGAAGGGAATTGCAGATGCGTTGCCGGCCTTTTAAAAAGGAGTACGTTCTTTTCTTGAAGGTCCCTAAGTCGTATCGGTCCGGAAAAATCGCTGATGGTAATCGATTCCACAAGGAAGTTGTACGAGGAAGAAAACATCTTCTAAATCGCACAGTGGTGGACCACCAATCATTCAGATGGTGTGGATGGTATCGGGAGTTCTGCGGCGATGTGCGTTCGTGAAATTTGGCGGCTGGGATTAATCTGAACAATTCCTCAGAGAACTCCCCGTGGTAGATGCGAAAGAAAATGCAAAGGGATGCAACGTCTCTTCGCAGTGCCAATGAATCGAGCCGTTCGGAAAGGACTCGATCGTCGACGATTCGAGCCGCTCTGCGCTGGATGCGGTCAAGTGGAAGGAGCTGGCACTGGGGAGCCCCTGCCCAGAAATGGGAAAAGTAACATAAAACGTAACCTCAAAATAGCTATGATAACTACAAATTTCTAAGTTTCCAGAAGTGTTCGTCAGGAGTTATTGTTCTTACATACAAATCTGTGTAGTTTCGGACTTAAAAAGGTATTTTTTTCACTGTTGGTTCTTAGGCGAACTTTGTATGGACGCAAAACAAAGTCCTTTCTAATTTTTATATATTTAACAATAAAAAAATTATACATCGATTATTTAAATTTCAATAACTTTAAAATAGATTTTAAAGCAATTTAAAAAAATCGCTTATTGCATGCCAAGCGCAAAGCGTATACATATGTTCTACTAGCACCTAAAAGTCAAGATTCCAACGTTTTGTCGCATAAAATCGTATCTAGCAATCATATTATACATATTAATGATATAAAAAGTACATTGTAAGAAAGATAAATGATTGTTGAACTTATTAATTTTTTTCTTAATTCGACTAATTGATATTGTTACATAAAAAGCGGGTTTAGTGGCTTATGGTGTGGATTTATTAAGTCCGTATGGCTTTGTAAACACTATAACTTTTGAAAATATCAATTGTTCCACTCAATCTATTTTTAAAACTCTTCATCTATCATGTAGAAAGCCATTAAATGTAAGTGGCAGTTTAATTTTGTTTTATTTAGTTATAATTCATTTTTTTTTTTGGCTGCGAATTGTCGAAATTTTCGGTGTTTTCACAGCCTTGTGTTAGAATTCATTTCAGTAAATAGATACTGTCTATGCCTCACTCGCTTCGCTTACTTTGGCGTTAACCGCCGTTGTGAGTGGATATTGTATCGGTTGTTTGCAGCGACTCAAAAAGATCGCTGTACAAAAAAAATACAAAATATTCGAAAAACAAACTTCATACATACTTGATTATTATAATAATCAGAGATTTTTATTACAATATTTTAAAAGCACAGAATAAATAATAGTAGTACGTACTAAAAGTAAGTAGGATGTAATATTTATACCCCGCCCCCAGCGAACAAATTGTATGTAAGGACATCAATGAACGTTGTAAATATTCATAATACGATATGCGTTGTTAAACACATATAAACGCTGACAGTGATAGGCTTACGCACTAGGAATAGAAAGCTTGAGGGCAAGTTATGCTGGACGGAAAGCAGTTTTGAACATATCTCTCGATCATAACCGATTAAGGTTTGCCCTTGTTTAAGCGCAGTCACAACTGTTTTAAACCTTCCGCTTCGCTAATTGCCTGATACAGACGACTAAACAACACTACAGATTTAAATTCCATACAAATCTCAATCATCTATCATCTCTCTATCTATCGATAAGTAGCAAACCCTTGCAAAGGTTGCAACTGCTACGCTTCTGCACTCGCGCTTGTATATACATAGTGCATACGCCTACAAGTCCAAGATGTTTGTTCCAGGAACTCCTCCCGGATTAAATACTTCAACTATGGCAGTTCAATATAATTCAGATCCATGACTGAATAAGACTAACACTACAGAGCCAGTCGACAATTACTTTTACATAACAAAGCGAAAAAAACGAACTTTTGGTGAACTCAATGTACAACCCGGATACTTAACAGTGGTAGAGTCACGCGGCACTTTTGCTGTCGCACGGATGGGCCGGCTCGAACCGGGGTGGTACCACGACCTCACAGAATACCAGCGTGAAGTAGAGGTTTACCTTTGCGTTTCGCTTGGTGAGTGCAGGAGTGGCCGGAGGCCCTTTTTACTGGAAATGAGGCATTCCATCTGAGTCCTCACGGTTGGCAATGCATCTGCATTTTGATTCGCAAACGAGGATAGATGTACATGTCTATGGGCCGCATCAACCACTTACCATCAGGTGGACTGTGTGCTCGTTTGTCACCCTTATCCTATAAAAAAAACTCCTCCGAAATTAAGTATATGTTTGAACAGCTCACCGCCCAACAAGAAAACAAATTTGAATTGTTAAATAACACTCTTACTACCATAATGTCTCAAAACCAAACAATTCAAAATTCAGTTGACTGCCTAACTGCAAAACACAACGACCTGTTAAATAAAATCGATTATCTAGAACAAGAGAATAATGAGTATAAAAAGCGAGTAGCAAACCTGGAAAACAGGTTGGATCATCTAGAAAAGAGTGTGCGTTGTTCCACAATTGAGATTCGTAACCTACCTAAACTGGAATTCGAAAATAAGAATACATTAATTGATATAATCCACCTAGTCGGTTCGACATTGTGCCTCGAAACTCCAATTCACCAGTCTGAGATTAGAGATATATTTCAAACCAAGTCAGAAGCTGTAGGCGTGGACTTTACCACAAACCTAAGGAAGGAGTCATTTCTGGCTAAATACAAATCAGACAATAAATAAGACGTGTTAACAAAAAACCGCAGTTAAACACAGAGCACATTAAGCTACCAGGCGCGCCTTGTACAGTATACATCTTCGAGTATCTAACGACTAAAACTAAATGACTTTTTTACACAGCGCGGGAAACCGTCAAAAATAAGAAGCTTATTGTTGCGTGGACTTCATATGGAAAAGTCTATATAAAGAAAGATGAAAGTTCGACACCAGTACGTATTGAGGAAGAATCAGACATCTATAAAATTATCATGTGACTAGTCTTACAACACTATATTGTTCGTTCTTTTTATTTACACTAGGATTATTTATTTTATTAGTTTACTTTGTTTAATTATTAACTATGTTATGTTTCTATTACATGTTAGATTATATAGTTTCCATTGGAATTGCAGAAAATTACACTCTAATACTACAGTCACACACAACACTCACCCCTCACAATCACAAACCTAGATTCAGTATACTCAAGAGCGAGTCAAAACTATAAACAGTACTGCCAAACCTAGATCAATATTGCTTGCATTATGTCGCTTACCCATTATGAACGCTACTTTGTTCCAGATCCTTGCCTTTTCAAAAATTCATACATTGTCACGTCACACATTAGACGCGACAATATTTTTTACGAAAAAATATCCGTATTATGCAAAACATTGAAAATTTAAACCTAGATCTGGACTCAATCCAAGTAGCTAAAACGATAACGTGCGACATAGAAAATGCAAAGAACTTTGTATCTAAAAATTGCGGTACTGTTAATATTTTATCTCAAAATATTCGTAGCCTCAATGGTAACATGCCAAACTTCGTCACTCTCCTACAAAGGTCTGAAATATACTGAGATGTATTAGTCCTTACAGATTGCTGACTACCGTCAGCAAAGTTTATACCAACTCTTAACAAGTACAACCATATAGTGACAACCTCTCATAAAACCCAAAATGAAGGAGTAGTTATCTATTACAATAAGGACTTCAATGCAGTATGCGAAGAACCTGTAGGTACAGACGCTAATTGCCTGGTATTAAAATTAGATCAAAAAACTTGTATCCTAGGAATATATCGCCCTCCAAGCCAAATTAATACATCTAAATTTATTGACTCCTTAGATTCAGTTCTCACTTGTTTAAAAAGCTTTAAAAATATTTTACTCTGCGTTGATATAAATATTATCATAGTTCCAAACAGTTCTGACAAAAGATAGTATGATTACCTGAATATCCTGGCAAGCCATGGTATACTCCCAGGTCATACTTTGCCAACGCATGGACGTACATGCCTTGATCACATGATGCTTAAAACTAAAATGGAAGCTCTCTGTTTCGTATTTGAAACATCCGTCACTGATCACGAGAGTGTGGCTGTTAGTTTTAGACTAAAATCGCGTACTTATTATTTAAACAAAACTCATTGCGTTGTTGACTTTGATAAACTAGATAAAGTTATGCAAAATTTCCAACCTTTCCTTGAATGTCAATATCCTAACTTATCTACTGATCTTCCGGTATCTAATTTATCCTCGGCCATTAATGACAACTCCAACATGGTTCAAACAACTAAAAGAAGTTTGATTTCTAAACCATGGATAACTAAATGGCTATTTCGTTGTATGAAGAACCAGGACAATTTATATAAAAAACTTAAACGAAATCCGGACGACGAGGATATTAAAACAATATATAGATGCTACCGAAACTTTTGCAACAATCTGGTCAAGATAACGAAAAGAATCTACGAAAAGCAGGAGATAGAAAAAGCCAAGGGTAATAAAAAACAGCTGTGGGATGTTATTAAAAGAATTAGCGGCTCCAAAAAGACGGCAGACTATTCACTGTCCCTCTTTTCACCTAACAGCCCTAATACGGACATTAATGTTGTTAATAGTTTCTTCGCAATTGTCGGAGCAAACCAGGCTGAAAATATTACCAACTCCAAACATACCACACTTTCCCTTGCCAATGATCATATCTCCGAAACACCTCTCAATTCATTTGTCATGCTCCCTACGGATGAGCAAGAAATTTTAACCCTTATTAGAGGATTAAAGGACAATAGTGCTGTAGGAATCGATCTGATCAGCGGTAAAATAATTAAAAGATATGCAAACCTTCTCACCTCATCTTACCCGCATATGCAACCTTGCAATATCGAAAGGTGTTTTTCCGAGGGCATTCAAAACAGCACTTCTTATTAAACCCATTCACAAGGCTGGTGAAAAAGACTGTGTAAATAACTACCGACCTATCTCTATTCTACCAGCTCTGTCCAAGGTCCTCGAACGTCTTATAAATCAGCGTTTAATAAAATTCTTAGAGAAAAATACACTTATTTCTCCTGCACAATATGGCTTTCGATCTGGTCAATGCACCAATGACGCCGTACAGGAGCTATTAAACTCTATTGTTGTCAATTTGGACGACAAGAAAAAATGTTTAACGGTGTTTCTGGACCTGGCGAAAGCGTTCGACACACTCTAATACGCACCTTTTAAAAAAGTTAGAAAGACTCGGTATAAGAGTTATTTCACTTAAACTAATGGATGACTATCTTACTGGTAGAAACCAACGGGTCAGAATAGAAAACTTACTAAGTGATGAGTTAGCTGTCAAATTTGGTATTCCACAAGGCAACATATTCGGTCCAACACTCTTCTTGGTGTACATTAATGACCTTTGCCAACTTTCCCTTCATAAAGGTAAAACTTTTTCATTTTTTGACGATACCGCCTTGTTCTTCAGTGGAGATAGCTGGGAAGAAGTATTTCGTATCGCACAAGCAGGTTTCAATAAAGTCAGGAGCTGGCTACAAAATACTGTTCTTACACTTAACGTGTCTAAAACTAAATATATAACCTTTGCCTATAAAAATAATCTACTCCCACCGAACTCTTTTACTATTTCTGCCCATACCTGTGATCTCAAAACCATGTGCTTATGTCCCACTCTTGAAAGAGAAGAGAATATTAAATATCTTGGAGTCATAATCGATCAACATCTTTCCTTTTAACCGCACATAGAGACTCTTATAACCAGACTCCGAAAATTGATCTTTATTTTCAAAATCCTAAGACAGTCTGCTGACCGAAAGATTATTAAGATGGTTTACTACGCAATATGCCAATCCCTAATCGAATACTCACATCATGAAGGGGGTGTTGCCAAAACTCATCTAATCGAAGTAAAAAGAGCGGAGCGTACCATACTTAGGGTAAGTACTGGTCTTCCCTTCCGATTTCTTACTGTAGATCTTTATAAGGAATGAGATGTTCTTACTGTTAGGCAAACTTTCATTTTGCTCAAAACACACTCCCAGCTGCAGTATGATAAGAAGCTACTTAATGATAAGCGCCGAAAAGATAAGGTATGTCACACACTTCAATTTAAAACATCTTTCTCACATAAGTTCTTTTGCTTTCTTGGACAAAATCTATACAACAAATTAAATAGCATCCTTAATATATATATGCTAAAACCAAATTTAACTGTAAAATAACATTAAAAAACTATTTAAAAAATCTAGATTACGAAAAAACAGAGCACCTTTTGACTGTACTTAAATAATGCTAAATTTAAGATATATCTACTCATAGCCGTTAACTCCATACTCCCAACACACATACACATGTTACCCAACACACATTACACATTTACCCTCCCAAAAATCGCTTCGTTCATACATTTGCACTCACACACTTATTGACACTTCACACCAACTTAAACAAACTTATAATTTCTGCAATATTTTATACATTTTTTTATATCAATAGCTTTTATTGGTTTTAATTATGCCATTAATTCTGTCCGCGGGTTGGGGCTCTGGTGACCTGTAACACAGGATTTTTTACGAAAACCTACTTCAGGCACCAGTCTCTCACAAAGCTGAAACTTAATTATGGCAAATTGTTAATCTAAAAGTACTATTTGTGAAGAGAGAATAAATGATTTATTATTATATTATACTTGAATACGTCTTGGAATTTTTGGAGTGATGATATGATGATCATATAAGCATTATGAGTTGTGCACTTTGGATTTTCCAAACTTTTTCAAATTGAAGTTTGAAATAAAATTATCGGAAAATTGAAAGTATATAATAAGGTTATAAGTGAAAATTTGTGTGTATTTAAACTACTTTAAAATATTCCGTATAATCATGCTATACGTAATTTTTTTAATGCGAAGGCATGCTCAATTGGATTTTAACAGTGGTAGAGCCACGCGGCAGCTTTTGCTGTCGCACGGATGGGCCGGCTCGAACCGAGGTGGTACTACGACCTCACAGAATACCAGCGTGAAGTAGAGGTTTACTTCTGTGTTTCGCTTGGTGAGTGCAGGTGGCCGGAGGCCTTTTTTACTGGAAATGAGGCATTCCATCTTAGTCCTCATGGGTGACAACGCATCTGCATTTTGATTTGCAAACGAGGATAGATGTAGATGTCTATGGGCCGCACCAACCACTTACCATCAGGTGGACTGTGTGCTCGTTTGTCACCCTCATCCTATAAAAAAAATTACCAATAGTTTTTTTCTACTACGATTTTTTAAAATTTCCGTTCATCCCTTAAATTTAAAATCTCCCTATTTTGGTTAATTTTGAACGAAGGCAAAAAAAATATAACACCCTTTTTATGTAAAATTTTAAGATGTGCACATATTTTTTCGAACATTTTTGTCTTTTTTTACCGTTTTGGAGAAATTGCGAAAAAATACTTTTGGCCAAAAATTTTAAGTTTGCGAACACGAAAACTTTAACGCATTGGTTTTGTATCATTAAAACTACATAACGATAAGTTGAAATGAAAAGTTGAGTGACAACATTTAGATTTCAGACCTTATTTGACTGGACTAAAAGGCGGGTTAACAACCACAGTTTTTAATTATATTGAGTGGTTTCCAGGAGGATACTGCTGACAAGCTCCGGTTCCATTTTCTTCTGTCGTCTCTACTAATCACGTCGTGATATTGGATTTTTTTTTATATATATTATTATTCTCTTAAATCTCTACTGCATGGCATAAACTACTATAATAGTTTTTTAATATAGTTAAGGGTGACAAACGAGCACACAATCGATCAAGTCTCTAGATAATAAAGGCTCCCGGAGACTCCATTGAACAAAAAGTTGAAAAAATTGCAGCGTCCCACCCGCCACACAGTAAAACTATAATATAATTTACATAGTAGATCCATGCTGCAGCTATATTATGTATGTGTTTCGTATGGTGAGTGTAGAAAACCAGTCCTGTTTTGCTGGATGCCAAGCATTCCATATTAGTCTTCAGGGTTACAACACATCTACATTTTGATTCTTAACGAGAATAAATATAAATGTCTATGTGCCACAGTATCCACTTACCATCAGGTGGACTGTGTGCTCGTTTATTACCCTAATGATTTCTTTTTTGTTTTTATTCTATATTGCTACACCTACTTCAAATTCTCACCACTCCATGGGTTGACTGGTAGAGAATGCCACAAGGCATTAAGTCCGCCCTTTGTATTCTTTTAGTTTAAGGAATGCAATAAAGAATAAATAAATAAATAAATAAAATGATATAAAAAAATACTATCACGATGACATGTAACTAAGACGTATGACACTTGCGCCCGGCTTTTTTTATTTTTATTCTCCAAATAGATGACGCCACAGATAATGACATCTCTATTCATCTTCGATAAATAATCAATATGCAGATGCGTTGTTTCTTGTGGGATTAAAATGACATGCCTCGTTACCAATGAAAATGGTCTCCAATTCTTATAACAATTCAATTGAAATCAATATGCAATTCTGCTATTTTAAGCTGGTATTCCATGAAATTGTGTCCCATCCAGGTCGAGCTTTCTAGTATTTGAATGGTTAACATTCGTAATGCAGCCATATTAAAGTTACAGCGTGGCTCTACTGCTCATGAAAACGAGCGAGAAAGGAATATAATATTTTGTTTCTTTTTAACGGTAAGGTATAATATAAAGGCACGTTTTGTTCTGAGTTCTTTTCAGAAATTACTTCCATCTTGACAAACGTGTAATATGGAGCAATGGTAAAGTGGGTCAAATTATCGGATGTACCATTATAAAGGCCACCTATATAACTTTGTAATTATTCATTCATAATATTTATATTAAGATATTTAGTTTAATATAAAATATATTGAATGGTGTCCATGAACTAAATTCAACTCGGCTGGGCAGCGTTTTGGAAATGACGGCACATCTCGTCAGTTATACCTCAAAACTTAAAAACGAGACTGTACAACCAGTGCGTGTCCTTATGGCAG
Organism: Parnassius glacialis; assembly: GCA_033319125.1. Lineage (NCBI taxonomy): Eukaryota > Metazoa > Arthropoda > Insecta > Lepidoptera > Papilionidae > Parnassius > Parnassius glacialis. Next base: position 5,831,899 of record JAVANC010000022.1, on the reverse strand, counting down.
AATCGCTGGAGGACCTAAGCACTATGCTCAATGACCTCAATAGTGCTTCCCAACGGATAGGTCTTAAGATGAACAGATGGACAAAACAAAGATCATGTTTAATGTCCATGTCACACCTATGCCGGTAATTGTTGGGAGCACTAAGCTCGAAGTTGTTGACCAGTATGTTTACCTGGGACAAATACTCCGACTAGTAGTCCAACTTCGACCGAGAGGTCAATCGACGGATTCAACTCGGTTGGGCAGCTTTCGGGAAATTACGGCACATCTTCTCGTCAGGTATACCTCAAAACTTGAAAACGAGACTGTACTACCAGTGCGTGTTGCCAGTGATGACCCCTGGAACTGAGACCTGGTCCTTCACTGCCGGCCGGATGAGGAAGCTCAAGGTCGCTCAGCGAGCTATGGAGAGGGCTATGCTCAGAGTTTCTTTGCGTGATAAACTTCGAAGTGAGGATATCCGCAGTAGAACCACAGTGACCGACATAACCCAACGCATCAGTAAGCTGAAGTGGGAATGGGCCAGCCATATAGCTCAAAGAACCTTGTACCGACGGACGAAGTGTAGGGCGTCCCTAAGTTTTTCTGGCGATGCGTCAAGGATATAATGACGTGTATCTTACTTCCACTTCAAACCATGATTTTGCATGGTTGAAAGATATTTATTAGACTTCTATTAATAAATTTAAAACTAGCTTACGAACGAAAACTAATGAAGATTCTAAAATATAGTTACCTTTCAAAAGTAACGGTAACTAGGCATTGACAGTAAGCGATGAGTTGAAGAATCTCTTTAGAAAACCATTTATATTAAACTACAAAGAAGCGTTTGTACAATTTTTATTCCAGGCAAGTATTGCACTTTTTTAATAAGAAAAATGACGCCGTGTTTCTTTGTGTGGGATATTGAGTACTGTCAAATCAACTCTAACAAGTTAGAGCGGCGTTATTATGTTTCTTGGCATTTTTCTTAAACTCACTTTGTAGAAGTGTACATGTCCAAGTAGTACTGATGCCTGAATTTACGGTAATAAGAGGATTATTAAGTTTTATAATAATATCATCGTTTTTTACTATAATATTTATTATAATAGAATAGTATATTTTTTATTCAATATAGATTATTATATAAAACTTATTGAAAATCAGTTCTTTATTTACCACTAGATCGGAAAATACCTCTGTCCTAGGAAGAAGATTGATTGATGATTGAGATGAGATGAGATTTTATGTTATTTCTATTTATAGCCATAGATTTTTTTGTACGCTACCTATTGTAAAAAGTTATATGGCTAGGAGTCCACTGAATTTCTGTTAATACATTAACTCGTATAACACAATGCCGGACCAAACTGCCCTGAATTTATTTCTATAGAGCACATCTTATGGAAACTTTGTTAATTAATGAAAGGTTTACCAGTTGTTCTGGTTTCACTGCGGATATTAATAATATATACGTATGAGAGCTCTGGTAGTTTAGGGGATAATTGCTTTTCTTAATATTTCATAAAACGTGAATAAAACAGTTTCAATCTCCAGCCGCAACAATGACATTGTTAAATTAAAATTTTAGAGCTCTATTACATGATCGTTAGTATACGGAAAATATTAAGACAGAACATACATCTCTTCAAATGTCATGAAAATCTGAAACTCGCATCACCCATGTGAAGACATGAGGTAGTATATTCTCTTACGCCGCCTCTACACATCATTGTTATTCCATTTAAGTTCACTGCTGAACATAGGCCTCCTCCATAAGTAGCCTCATGGGGCGGATATATGCCGTCATTGTCACGCTCGGTAAGCGGGTCGATAAGCACAGTCTTTATTAAATTATTAAGTGGCGAAGCTTGCGAAGACACTTATTGATTTCGCGATGTCTGTCCGTCTGTCCGTCTGTCCGACTGTCCGTCTGTCCGTCTGTCCATCTGTCCGTCTGTCCGTCTGTCCGTCTGTCCGCATTTACGTCTGTCCGTCTGTCCCACGATTATCTCGAGAACGGTTTCGAATTTTCAAATTCTATTTTCAGCAATTGATTACTGATCACCCAGGCATCTGAACTTCCTATATTGAAACTGATTGCTCAACGGCAACCGTTATAAACCGCTACAAAGCTGATTGCTTTGCCACTTTGCTATGCTGTTAACTTGCTAGGTTTAATTTAAGTTGAAATCAGGTATATACTGCTCCCCATCTGCTGCTTAATTTCCTACCGTTGTCTTACTACATATATGGGATGATAAAATGGGGCATTGAATTCTCTTACACCACTATCTGCTATTAAATAGCCACACACATATACGATGTAGTCCTTATGGCAGAATCACTGGAGGACCTAAGCACCATGCTCAATGAACTCAATAGTGTCTCCCAACGAATGGGTCTTAGGATGAACATGGACAAAACAAAGATTATGTTTAATGTCCATGTCACACCTATGCCGGTAGTTGTTGGAAGCACTAAGCTCGAAGTTGTTGACGAGTATGTTTACCTAGGACAAATAGTCCGACTAGTTAAGTCCAACTTCGACCGAGAAGTAAATCGACGGATTCAACTCGGCTGGGCAGTGTTCGGGAAACTACGACACATCTTCTCGTCAGAAATACCTCAAAACCTTAAAACGAAATTGTACAACCAGTGCGTATTGCCAGTGATGACTTACGAATCTGAGACGTGGTCCTTCACTGCTGGCCGTATGAGGAATCTCAAAGTCGCTCAGCGAGCTATGGAGAGGGCTATGCTCGGGGTTTCTCTGCGTGATAAGCCTAGAAATGAGGATATCCGCAGTAGAACCAGAGTAACCGACATAGCCCAACGAATTAGTAAGCTGAAGTGGCAGTGGGCCGGCCATATAGCTCGAAGAACCGACAACCGATGGGGAAGAAAGGTTCTCAAATGGCAGCCTCGTACTGGTAGGCGAAGTGTCGGGCGACCCCCACCAGATTGAGTGACGACCTGGTAAGACATGCAGGAAGTCGATGGATGCAGGTGGCTCAGGACCGTGCTTTGTGGCATTCCTTGGGGGAGGCCTATGTTCTGCAGTGGATTTATGAAAGGCTGTAATGATGATGATGAAATGACACATATATGAAACCAGCAGAATTATTCTGCTTATTCAAGCAAGAATTCTTTTCGAGCGTAATCCTTCCTAAGTCGGCTGAGCTATTAGTGTACCGTCGTAATACACTGTATGGTGTCTGTACTAAATATAGGTATAAATATTCAAAGTAAGACAACATACTACTTTATTACATTAAACACGACTGGCATGTTTATGTTTACTCAAGCTACACATTGCGTACGTAGCTGACCAGGGAAATGGGCTTACCATGAGCGTATTGATTCCGCCTATATATTTTATCATGCTTAAAATGGATATTATAGTCAAGTTTTATCAGTGGTTTACTGGTAAATAATATTTAGGGCAAATATGCTTCTGTTGAATTAACTCTGACAGTAACAAAGCGATTTATTTGGTTTTAATATTAATGCCTAATATTTGCCCGAGATTTTATTTTCTACTCTAGCATTTTTAGTTGATAATTTCTTTTTATATTTACAATTTATTTAACTGCAGAACAGCACCATTGCAATTTAAAATTTTAATTTTATCACAAGTTAAAATTGTTTCAAAATTATGTAAAGTCTTATAATTCAAATCGGAGCAGCGCAGCGTACTCTTATCTGTTCCAAATAAGAGAGGAAGCCTGTGATAATGATAAATAATGCTGTTCTATTAGCTGTTATCTCCATTGCAATAAGCTTTGTGGGCAATTGATAAGCTTTGTGGGCGCGCACACCAACTTAACAAAGTGTCATCGTAATCGTATGAGTGGTTTAGGTACACGAAGAAGACTAACAAAGAAACAAATATTCGTTACTATATATTATTACATAAAGTGACACTTGCATTTTTTATTTCGGTAAAGTTTTTTGCGTTTGCCTTTGCCATAACGTCCCAAATTATGTATTTTGTGTCGTCTATTACATTTTATTACCTAGCTATATTAGAAATTTACTCGAATATGCGACAAAAGAGCGATATTCTACATATTTTGTGTCAGAAATACAGAACGGCAAAGTTATTAAGTTAGTCGCATCGCTGCCTTTGTACTTCCTATTTGAGATAAGTAAAATTTGATGCTGCTGATAAATAAACAGTTTTTTTATAACAGGTATAGAATAGTGTCCATAATTTGTGCACTTAATGCTGTTTATGATATTGATTGATTATATAAATATAAATATATATAATTGGAGTGATAAACTAACTTACAGTCCACCTGATGGTAAGCGTCTACTGCAGACTTTTAAAATTTTACTTCCTTAATAGGCACGAGTCGCAGTCTTATGCTTATTTGTTTCGGAAATATCAGTTTTATAAAGCAAAAATGTGCAGATATATTAATTTTAATCATGTAATTTATTTTTAAGAATACCAAATTTTCAGTAATCGTCTTTTACCTAATAATCTTGGGATGCTGTGCACGTACTGCGGCCAGCAGTTATGTGGTATTGGCAACGAGACCAACATCACGTGCCAAAAGCTAGTCACGTAGTAAAGTGTATGATTTGGGCATTATAACACGTACTGCTCATAGCGCAACATCTGGTTATCGTTATATCTATACCGATATTGTTTGTTGCCTTAAATAGTATTTTATTTTTCAATCATTCATTACAGTATATTTAAAGTGTACTGCTAAAAATAAGATTCCCCGATAAATTGCCTCATGGGGAGAAAACTTGCTATAGTTTTACTATCTCTCCTCATCTAATAATAGGGTTCTATCAGGATAGGTCTCTATGTTCTTCTTTTTACAACAAAACATGTATTGCTGTTCACTTCACCGAATTCTATGGTGAATCATTTACAGTTCAGGCTACACGCCTTTGGAACTCCTTGCCTAATGACATCAGAAAAACTCCCAATAAGTTTTCTTTTAAAAATATTTTATTTATTTTAAAAGAATAGTGCGTAATCATATATTAAAGACAAAATTTCTAACATGAATCATCCATGTAATTTATATTATAACAGATGTATATACACATAGTTATTTTTATGTACTATTTATATTTGTATATTGATATGTATACATTAAGGAATGCGATAAAAAATAAATAAATAAATTATATAAAAAATTGCTATGTTTAGCAGGCGGGTTGGCAACTGCAGTTTTTATTATTATTTTAGGTTGTTATCAGGAAGATGCTGTTGCCTATCTCCTTACGTTACTTTCTAATGTTATCTTTTACGATTCCCTCGGGGTGATATGTATTGGATTCACTTCCGCCGCCACTATACGACGGAATATTTAGTAATATTAATCATACAACCAGTTTTTGATAAATATTGTAGGGATGAATATACTTGACGGTTCCGTGGCGCAGTGGCTTAGCGATGAGTTGTTGCGCTGGGGGCCGCAGGTTCGAATCCCGCACGGAACAAGTTTTTGTATGGCCTACAAATAATTGTTCCGGATCTGGATGTTTGTCCTTGTGCAATATATGTTTGTTAACTGTCTCCACGATACAGGAGCAAATCCTGGTGTGGTGGTTAAAATTAAAAAGCTATTATAATGTTATATTAGCAGATCTATGAACACTTAAAATGAGATAAAAATAATATTGATATTGAATTAACTAAAAGGTTTTGTCTTTATATTTAACTAAAATTTATTGGATAAATTACACATTTTAAGATCAAAACTTTATTGAAACAGTAAAAGGCACAAAGTATCCGTGATCTGCTTGTGGATTCAAAAGTCGATACGAACTTTGAATTAAATAAATCACGCCACACACTGAGGCTAACAAGTCGCCTACGTTTTAAACTATGAGTTGATCGTATTATATTACTTCTTCGGTTTTTGAATCAACATCTACAAGCTAATGTTGGAGAAGTTGTAGAATATATTTGCTAGATATGTTAATATAAAAATTACAGTGTATACCCTCTTTATCGCTGAATTTATCCAATCTTATTGGTTATGGGAATTGCCACATATAATGAACTTAGTGTAAAAAAAATGATTCAGTTAAGCTTCACACGTTTATAACATACTTATAGTGAAGGTTTTTAATTGTGTTACATAAATATAATCGTAGTTGTGTGTGCCGATCGGCGACGGACATAGCTCCAAGCGATTTCATAAAGAGGCATTACTTAAATATTCGGTCTTCTTTAACACGTGCTATCTTTTTTTTTTTTTATAGGATATGGGTGACAAACGAGCACACAGTCCACCTGATGGTAAGTGGTTGATGCGGCCCATAGACATCTACATCTATCTTCTATTACAAATCAAAACGTAGATGCGTTGTCACCCGTGAGGACTAAGATGGAATGCCTCATTTCCAGTAAAAAGGGCCTCCGGCCACCTGCACTCACCAAGCGAAACGCAGAGGTAAACCTCTACTTCACGCTGGTTTTCTGTGAGGTCGTGGTACCACCCCGGTTCGAGCCGGCCCATCCGTGCGACAGCAAAAGCCGCCGCGTGGCTCTACCACTGTTGAAAGTATCTACACTCTAAACCTGTTAACAAAGTAATATATTTGCTTAGTAAAAATAAAAAATATTAAATAATAATTACACAAAATATGCTTCTCAAAGAATGAAGACAGAGAGAACACATGCCTTTCCTAGCTTTTCACGCTTGATAGGCGTGCGGGTGAGCGCAAAGGGAGTTTTCCGATCTTATAAAACTATGCTTGAAATAATAATAAAAATAAATTATATAAGTCAATCAGGTGCAATTGCAATAGAATTATCGTTCTTTAATAACTTACTACAAGAATTTCAAATTGTACAATGCAATAACTTTATATTATGTTCAATCATATGCAAAAAAATTTTTATTTTTATTTTATTTTATCGTCACGCACAATCCCTGACGGGGTAGCCAGAGAGAACAGATCGCCAAGTGTCACGATCCTTACATACCTCTTTCGCTTCTTTCAGATTCATTATCTTCTTCATACATGCACGTCTAGGTAGCCGAGTACTCTTGACCCTCCCCTCTTCGAGCAATTTGCTCACATGGTTTTCGAAAGTTAGTCTCGGTCTACCTCGACACCTTTTAATATTAACTTTCGCGCTATATATTTTCTTCACCATTTGGTCTTCACTCATTCTCTCAACGTGCCCAAACCATCGAAGCACGCCCTTATCAATTTTTGTGATAAGGTCATCTTTCAAACCTGCCATATTGCGAATCTCTTCGTTTCGCTTTCGGTCAGCCATGGTGACGCCGCACATTTTACGAAGAGATGGCATCTCCACTGCATTCAACTTGCTTTTATGCTTCTTCTGGCATACCCAGGTTTCGCTGCCATATAACAAAGTCGGTACCAACACTGCGTTATGTATTGCAAGGCGTGCACTCTTCACTACGCCTTGCCTTTTGACTAACGCAGTCAGGGCACCATTGACTTTGTTCCCGGCAGCGACACGCCTGTCCACATCTAAATCACATCTTCCATCCCGGCTAAAAGCACTCCCCAAGTATACAATTTCATTTACCTGTTCTAGACATTCCTGATTTACCCATATTTCACACTTCGTTCTCTCTTCGTCCCTTTCAAATACCAGAACCTTAGTTATATATATATGCAAAAAATAATAATTATATTTTCACTAACAAATTGAATCCAAGGCCGAGCATCCCTGCGACTGTTGGTGGTGAAAGTGGCGAGGGGAGGGTGGCAAATATGTTTAACAACCACTTTTAGTAAACCAAGCAACAATCGTCACAGAATTTCGATGCAGGTATCCGGGATGGAGATGAAACCACGTGCTTTACGGATAAACATGTAAAGCCGTAATAAAAAACATGAAGCGCGGTAAATCTCCAGGTGATGATGGTATCAGTATCTTACACCTGGAATGTGCTAGTGTCTACCTTCCGCGTGTCCTGGCCACGTTATTTAATTTTTGTATAGGACACTCGTAGTTTCCTTCTGATTTTATGAAAACGATAGTTGTAGCAGTACTGAAAAATAAAACAGGAGATTTGTTGGACATAAACAAATATATACCTATCTCACTGGCTACTACTATAGTGAAAATGATGGACCGTCTGCTTGAGAGGAAGTTACAGGTATCCCTTAATCTATGTGATGCACAATTTTGTTTTAGACCGCAGTTATCCACAAGAAATGCTGTACTTGTCTCAAGCACACCGTACGTTACTACACAAATCGTAGGACACTTATTATAGACTGATTTGGGACCTATCGAAGACATTTGATACGGTTATATACGATATACTTTGGAAGAAGCTAGCTACTGAAACTAATGACTTTCTTAATGAACTAATGGATCTGTTTCAGCATTGGTTTTACATTTAAGAAAATCAGGTGAGTTGGGCAGGATTGATATCTAAGGCGTATACCGCCCTGTCTTACCCCGAAATCCTACCCGAAGTACGTGGTTAGATAGGGCGGCCTATCTTCTCCTGCAATTTTTAACCTCTACGTGAACAGCCTGATTGGTGAACTCGGTGGTAGTGGAGTCGGCTGTTCTATTTATAATATCTCCTGTTACAACATAAGTTACGCCGAAGATATAGTGCTGCTGAGCCCATAAATTAGTGTTTTTTTGTAATTACTTACCTAATCTATGGAAAGAAATTTCTGAAATAAAGAGTAATAATAATAACAATAATAAGTATTTCAGTATACTACATAACTTTAATTAGAAGTCTAGAAGCTAGAAAACGTACCAATTAAGAGTCCAACAATTAATAGATTTCGAGAAATACACTTTACGAGGATGTGTTCGAAACGTGTTCTCATTACAAGCACTCTTGTGGTTTTGGATGAAACTAGACCGTTTGAAACTAGATGTTTGGTATTCAATAAAGGACATAAAGCAACGTAAAGCATATGTGACTATTTCGGTTTGTAGTTAGAACTTTAGTACATCTTTGAAAGATCCTTTTATGTGGGAATATATATATATATATATATATATATATATATATATATATATATATATATATATATATATATATACGACCTGGTAAGACATGCAGGAAGTCGATGGATGCAGGTGGCTCAGGACCGTGCTTTGTGGCATTCTTTGGGGGAGGCCTATGTTCCGCAGTGGACTTGTGAAGGGCTGTAATGATGATGATGATATATATATATAAGACCTGGTAAGACATGCAGGAAGTTGATGGATGCAGGTGGCTCAGGACCGTGCTTTGTGGCATTCTTTGGGGAGGCCTATGTTCCGCAGTGGACTTGTGAAGGGCTGTAATGATAATGATGATATATATATATATATATATATATATATATATATATATATATATACAGCTTAGAATTCGTCCAAACAAGGCAAGCAGGTAGTAAAGTAAAATTTTCAAGGGCGACAAATGTACTTTGACCTAATAAAGACATGCAATGTTAAAAAAAACTATCTGCCAATAATTTTGTAATTTTATAATGAAATGCCTACTTTTACACATTAACGGCTATAGCTCAGTAAGTAATGATATTAAGTGCATAGTATGCTAATGTTTTAAAATCCTCATGATGTAGGCAAACTTTTTAAATGGTTGGCCACACAGATCCCATAAGTTTTTTTCACCACAGGCGCTCAAACTTAGCAGATAAATAAAGTAAAAAATTTACACTTATGTTTAGTGCCGTCTTGTAAAATACTACCCATAGTAGATGAAAAGTTTTAATAGTAATTTAGGTAAATCATTATTAGGTAACACAATTAAAGAAACAAATTTAGTCTAGGCATAAAACTGTAGACTTAATGACCACAAATGTGAGCAGAAGTATGAATTTTCGGAATTTTATAAATAAAACATGGCGTAAAGCGCGAACTGTTCGGGGTAGAATTTTTTTTAGGGAACCGAGGCCACCTCCCCCCGCCCAAACACGTACGTAGCAGATTATCCACCATTACTGGGACAGCTTGTATATAATATATATATATATATATATATATATGTGTGTGTGTGTGTGTGTGTGTGTGTGTAAATAATTATTGGGTACGTGTGCTTGTTACTGAACTCCTCCTAAATGATTTAACTGATTTTGATGAAAATTTTGAGTGTATTTGAGTGGATCCCTTGATGGTTTAGGTTCACAATTGTTTCCGGTAGATGACGCTATTGGTGAGATCCAGAAATCACATGTGCAAAGCCGAGGTGAATCGCTAGTATTCTTATATAAACTTAAATGTAATATATTTATTTCATTAATGTACGAAGCTAAAATTTCATTTGTCAAATGTAATGTTTCACCAAACATTATATTTGCTGCCTATCTTCTCATTTGTTTTTTTCTGTTGACTCTTACGACATCTACGGGACGATATAGGGTAGTGGATATTCTAACATCGCTTAACTTTACCGCTAAATATATGCCTCCGCCAGAGGATTTCAAAAATTAGTCACGAATTTCCCTTGAATGATACTTATTTTGGCTGTATGATACTCATTTATTTACCAGCTTAAATATCGTGATGTTATTATAAATATTTTGTGTTTACAAAAATACTTCCTTCAGTGTCTATATACTTATCAGTACACATAAAAAAGCTTTATATAACTGTTCAACAATTTAAAATAAATTAATTTAAGAAATCATTCCGGAATTTGGTACATATATCAATCACTCACTTCGCCTTATAGATATTATTATGTTAATTTATTCTATTTTGTATGCACTTCATAAAATAAATAATAGTAAGCAAGGGAAAAAATGTATATATTACTGTGGAGAAGTATTTATATCATGGTCTAAATAAATCGACATAATATTTAGTAAGCAACATTTTAAGGTAATACAAAGATTTTGACAAAAAGTATTTGATATAAAGTTTCGTAATGCTTTGATTCTATCATCTCTGAATACCGTGCCTTTAACTTTTACCGTACTTAATCATGCTAAGACATAGTGTATCGAATAATTGATAAAATAGCCCCGATTCCAGAAGTGGATGTGATATGTGGAAATGGTTTTATTCTTTTTTAGTTTTGAAGTTGGTTTTACTTTTCATTAAAAGTGTAATTATTTAGTCCCTTTGCGTAGTCTAAAGAAAATCACAATTTTAGGTTAATAACTAGTGCTGCTTAACTATATATATATATATACAGAGAATATCCATTACCACATGTCATCCATGGGACAGTGTTAAGAGGACTAGATAGATATGCAGAAAGTCGATGGATGCAGGTGGCTCAGGACAGTCCTTTGTGGCATTCCTTGTGGGAGGCCTATGTCCAGTAGTGGACTTGTGAAGGACTGTAATGGTGATAATGATGAATTCAAAATTGGTTAATAATTTACGAAGATGTCTTTTTAACTTGTTATTAAAAGATCATACAGTTGAAATGATAGCATCCTATTTTGAAGTCTACAAAATGCACGACAACGATTTGTGATTTTAAGCAAACTCAACAAAAGATGCTTAACTTCAGTCTTGACTTTTGCAAAAAAAACTTTACTACATATTCATTATTATATCACTAGTTAGAAACTCTTCTTCGGACATTATTCTCATGTAAAGGACATGAGAATAATGTCCGAAGAAGAGTTTCTAATTCTTTGCTTATTGATTATTAGAATGCTTATTGTTTCAATACGGCCCTGTCTTGTGTCATGTGCTGTACAGTTATGTAATTTTCAAGTTGTTTCAATCCACTGTTGGACTCGTAGTGCATTATCGCTTAAAATAAAAATTTACAATTTAATTTTAGCTCGTGCAGGAAATCAAACTACTGACCTTTTACTGTTCCAAGTAGAATCAGAACAAATAATACAAAATGTTGAAGAAAATGTAGAAATTTAATTAAATAAACGCAAAAGAAATAAATGTAAACAAGGAAAATTAGTATTACTATATGTGGCTTTAGAAATCATTAGATTTTTGAGGTCATATACGATATGAGTTTCGTTTGAATAAATGTTTTCAGTGTTACGATTTTGTAATCTCTTTCAACCAACAACATAATTATAAAATACATCAGGCATGATATTGACTTGATCCCATTAAAATAAGTGAATAATATTCTTAGATCAGATAAAAAGTAGGTCAACAACATTATAAAATTAATATGAATAGGAACAGAATGTAAATAATTAAAGAGATAAATAAATTAAGTTGAATTGAGCACTGAATTAAATTTCGCATCTCATTAGCATTTTTCTAAATAGAATAAGGCTGACCAACGTTTACACAGTACACCTGATATTAAGGGGACGCTGTGGCTCATAGACATCTGCATTTATCTTAGATTAATAATCAAAATGCAGATGTGGTGTCAGCCTTGTGTAGATGCCTTTTTACCATTAAAAAGTTATCAGGTTATCTACACTCACTGTACGAAACCCTGGTATTCTGTAAGTGCATGGTCCTTCCCCGGCTGAGCAGATCCATTCGTGACATTTTAACTTTTAAATGTGGAACACGTAAATCGCAAAAAGTATGTTTAATAGTTGCTTTATGATTTTGCATTTCACTCCGTTGTTTCATTTAGTTTTATTTGGCATAACTAATTATTATTGTAATTCGTACTGAAGAACCACTTGTACCGTATGTAATATTTACGATATTAGATTTTTTACCTTTTTATTAGCCAGTGCTAGAGTACAATACCTCCTGGTGGTGACTCGTGATAAGTTATTAGACAGGCCACTCACGGGCTGGCAACCGCATGTTTTATTTATTTTTAGTTGTTAAAAAGAAGACGCTGCTGCTCATCTTGTGCCGTGTGTCCTCTAATTAGACATTAGGCCACGTGATGATCTTTTTATTGCATATACAACTATATTTCTTGAGCATTTTAGTCAAGGCAAGAATGGTGCTTCCTGTCGTTATTAATTGACATAAGTATATATATATATACAGAGAATATCCATTACCACATGTCATCCATGGGACAGTGTTAAGAGGACTGTCGTAAGAGGCAACAGCGGGAAAAAATCAAGAAATAGTCAGTAGCGTTATCCTTATAACGACTAAAATAAAAAAAAAATGCGATTGCCAACCCACTGGCCAAGCGTGGCAACTTTGGTAAATATCCTCCCTATTAGCCATCCTATGTAGGAGGCCTATATTCAGAAGTGGACTTTAATAGGCGGTTGCGATAACTATAATTTAGATGTAAAATTTTCTATTTTATAAAAAAGTATAATTTAAATCGGTTCAGCCGCATCAGACAAATTAATCAGCATATATCATATAAAATATATATACGCATCGAATATACAATCTTCTCAATTTTTAAAACTAAAACTAGATGATTACGATGATCATCTACTTTAACCTTTAAATCAATGTGAATCAGAAATCTTCTTTTTTTTATAATTTTATTATTTTTTATAATATTAACTTGCCGTCCTGTATATCCACTACCCCATATAGTTCCCTGGACGTCGTAAGAGGCGACAAAGGGAAACAAACAAGGAGATGTGCAGCGTCTTTCTAATAACAAATACAAAGTGAAAATCTGCGGTTGCCACACCGACAACCAAGCGTCAATATCATGGCAATAGCAAATATTTCCCCTATCAGGCTATCTATGGAAGAGGCCTGTGTTCAGCTGTGGAATTTTGATAGGCTGTAAGTGTAAGGGTAAAGGGTAACGTTATTTTTTTATTTTATGAATGTGACCATAAAAATAAAAAATATCCGATCTTTTTTGGGTAGGTAGTACTGTTTAAGTCTTTAACAAATGGTGTGACCCTGTGGCATTCAGGAAAAATGTCGAATGAAATTTTTAAAACCGTCTCGGAATATTTTTCTGGAAATATAGTCCCTTAATTTTTACATATAAGTAGTTAGAATATAGAGTATATTGTTATTTGTGTTCAACAAAAATCAAAGAACTAAATTTGATTTTTGAAGCTAAATTACAGTGTTAGCCCCAACTTCAAAAGCTATTTATTATGTGGAAATTGTTATATCGTTTTTAATTTTTCGGTGTAAGTTTTAACTTTATAATAAAAGTCTTGATCCTTTTAAGTGGATTAGAGAATATCATAAGTTTGAATGTAGTCTATATAATTAATCATCATCATTACAGCCCTTCACAATCCACTGCTGAACATAGGCCTCCCCTAAGGAATGCCACAAAGCACGGTCCTCAGCCACCTGCATCCATCGGCTTCCTGCATGTCTCATCAGGTCGTCACTCCATCTAGTGAGGGATCGCCCTACACTTCACCTACCGGTACGAGGCTGGCACTCGAGAACCTTTCTTCCCCATCGGTTGTCGGTTCTTCGAGCTATATGGCCGGCCCACTGCCACTTTAGCTTTAGTAAGCTTAAAACGGATTAGTATCCGTTGGGCTATGTCGGTTACTCTGGTTCTACTGCGGAAATGCTCATTTCTAAGTTGACCACGCAGAGACATCATAGCGAGAGAGGTCCATAGCTCGCTGAGCTACCTTGAGCTTCCTCATCCGGCCAGCAGTGAAGGACCACGTCTCAGATCCGTAAGTCATCACTGGCAACACGCACTGGTTGTAAAATTTCGTTTTCAGGTTTTCAAGTATGTCTAACGAGAAGATGTGTTGTAGTTTCCCGAATGCTGCCCAGCCGAGTTGAATCCGTCGATTGACCACTCGGTCGAAGTTGGACTTACCTAGTCGGACTATTTGTCGCAGGTAAACATACTCGTCAACAACTTCGAGCTTAGTGCTCCCAACAACTACCGGCATAGGTGTGACATGGACATTAAACATGATCTTTGTTTTGTCCATGTTCATCTTAAGACTTATCTGTTGGGAGACACTATTGAGGTCATTGAGTATAGTGCTTAAGTCCTCCAGCGATTCTTCCATAAGGACTATATCGTCGGCAAATCAAAGGTGCGTGATGTACTCACCATTGATGTTAATACCGCACCCTTTCCAGTCTAGTAGCTTGAAAACGTCTCCCAATGCAGCGGTGAAAAGTTTTAGGAATATACAGTCAGCCTGTCTTACACCTCTCTGCAGTTGGATAGGTTTCGTACTCTGATTCTATACTCGAATAATCATCATAGCCCTGCTGTACAAGCACTTTAGCACTTGGATATTCCGACAGTCAACTTAGCATCGCTAAAGGGACTGCAGCATCGCCCAAATTTCGACGGAATACAAAGCTTTCTTATATTCCACATACGCCAGATATAGTGGCAAATTTTACTCCTCGGAATTCTGTACAATTTGTCAAAGGGTATGCATTTGGTGTATGGTGCTAAAACCCTTTCGGAAACCGGCTTGTTCGGGAGGCTGGAAGTCGTCGAGTCTGCGTGCGAGACGATATGTAATGACTCTCGAAAACAGCACGTAGACGCGGCTCAGAAGGGAAATTGGTCTGTAGTTCTTTAAGAGAGCTTTGTCACCTTTCTTGAAGAACAAGACCACCGTACTTCTATTCCACGCCTCCGGTGTAATGCCACCATAGATATGTAATAGACCATGGAATTAAAGAGCTTCTGTAGGACTTCATGTACCGGTTTTCCACTTACTTTCAGATGCTCCACTGTTATTCCATCCTCGCCTGAAGTCTTGCCGTTTTTAAGGTGCTGAAGAGCTATTCTAATCTCGCTGAGACAAATAGTCCAATTAGGTAAGTCCAACTTCGACCGAGAGGTCAATTGACGGGTTCAACTCGGGAAACTACGACACATCTTCTCGTCAGACATACCTCAAAACCTGGAAACGAAACTGTACATTCAGTGCGTGTTGCCAGTGATGACCTATGGAATTGAGACGTGGTCTTTTACTGCTGGCCGGATAAGGAAGCTCAAGGTCGCTTAGCGAGCTATGGAGAGGGCTATGCTCGGAGTTTCTTTGCATAATAAACTTAGAAATAAGGATATCGGCTGTAGAATCAGAGTGACCGACATAGCCCGACGGATTAGTAAGCTGAAGTGGCAATGGGCTGGCCATATAGCTCAAAGAGCTGACAACCGATAGTAAAAAAAGGTTCTTGAGTGGCGGCCTCGTACTGGCGGACGAAGTTTAGGGCGTCCCTCCACTAGATGGTGTGACGACCTGGTAAGATATGCAGAAAGTCGATGGATGCAGGTGGCTCAGGACAGTCCTTTGTGGCATTCCTTGTGGGAGGCCTATGTCCAGTAGTGGACTTGTGAAGGACTGTAATGGTGATAATGATGAATTCAAAATTGGTTAATAATTTACAAAGATGTCTCTTTAACTTGTTATTAAAAGATCATACAGTTGAAATGATAGCATCCTATTTTGAAGTCTACAAAATGCACGACAACGATTTGTGATTTTAAGCAAACTCAACAAAAGATGCTTAACTTCAGTCTTGACTTTTGCAAAAAAAACTTTACTACATATTCATTATTATATCACTAATTAGAAATTCTTCTTCGGACATTATTCTCATGTAAAGGACATGAGAATAATGTCCGAAGAAGAGTTTCTAATTCTTTGCTTATTGATTATTAGAATGCTTATTGTTTCAATACGGCCCTGTCTTGTGTCATGTGCTGTAAAGTTATGTAATTTTCAAGTTGTTTGACTCCACTGTTGGACTCGTAGTGCATTATCGCTTAAAATAAAAATTTACAATTTAATTTTAGCTCGTGCAGGAAATCAAACTACTGACCTTTTACTGTTCCAAGTAGAATCAGAACAAATAATACAAAATGTTGAAGAAAATGTAGAAATTTAATTAAATAAACGCAAAAGAAATAAATGTAAACAAGGAAAATTAGTATTACTATATGTGGCTTTAGAAATCATTAGATTTTTGAGGTCATATACGATATGAGTTTCGTTTGAATAAATGTTTTCAGTGTTACGATTTTGTAATCTCTTTCAACCAACAACATAATTATAAAATACATCAGGCATGATATTGACTTGATCCCATTAAAATAAGTGAATAATATTCTTAGATCAGATAAAAAGTAGGTCAACAACATTATAAAATTAATATGAATAGGAACAGAATGTAAATAATTAAAGAGATAAATAAATTAAGTTGAATTGAGCACTGAATTAAATTTCGCATCTCATTAGCATTTTTCTAAATAGAATAAGGCTGACCAACGTTTACACAGTACACCTGATATTAAGGGGACGCTGTGGCTCATAGACATCTGCATTTATCTTAGATTAATAATCAAAATGCAGATGTGGTGTCAGCCTTGTGTAGATGCCTTTTTACCATTAAAAAGTTATCAGGTTATCTACACTCACTGTACGAAACCCTGGTATTCTGTAAGTGCATGGTCCTTCCCCGGCTGAGCAGATCCATTCGTGACATTTTAACTTTTAAATGTGGAACACGTAAATCGCAAAAAGTATGTTTAATATTTGCTTTATGATTTTGCATTTCACTCCGTTGTTTCATTTAGTTTTATTTGGCATAACTAATTATTATTGTAATTCGTACTGAAGAACCACTTGTACCGTATGTAATATTTACGATATTAGATTTTTTACCTTTTTATTAGCCAGTGCTAGAGTACAATACCTCCTGGTGGTGACTCGTGATAAGTTATTAGACAGGCCACTCACGGGCTGGCAACCGCATGTTTTATTTATTTTTAGTTGTTAAAAAGAAGACGCTGCTGCTCATCTTGTGCCGTGTGTCCTCTAATTAGACATTAGGCCACGTGATGATCTTTTTATTGCATATACAACTATATTTCTTGAGCATTTTAGTCAAGGCAAGAATGGTGCTTCCTGTCGTTATTAATTGACATAAGTACATGGTAACAAAACAATATTTTGGTACATCTTATTTGATATAAATATATTACGTATATTCCAAGTGCATTCGTAAAATTATTATTTATTTATATATTTTTTTATTTTTTTACATTTTATTGGCCATTTCGTTACATTACATAACATTGGTACTTCAAAATTACAATTCAAATGACATAAGATTACACTAAATTATTAAAATCACAAATTAATATATATCTACATTAACATTATTTTACATGTCACACAAGTCAGAAAATGAACATTTCATATATTCTTCTATATTATAGAAAGCGTGATTCAAAAAGAATGTTTTTGTCACTTGTCGAAACGCGTTTAATGGAAGTCTTGTTATTTCTAAAGGCAATTTATTGTACATTTTTATTTTTAATGGAAAACCTTGCTTGGACGCTTTGACTAATCTGATTCTTGGTACAACTAATCTTTCGCGATTTCTAGAATTGTAGTTGTGTACGTGCATCTTCATTGATAGTTCACTTTTTTGCTGGTGCACTTCTAGAAGCGAACTATAAGTATACAACGACACGACAGTCATAATTTTCGCTTTTTGTAAATAGGCTCTTGCTGATGTTAATCTTTGCAATCCATGTATAATTCTAATTGACAAATCAGTACTCTTTCAATTTGTGAAGCATTACCCCATATCGTAATCGCGTGGCTTATAATTGAGTGACAATATGCAAAATAGACGGATATTAGAGTTTTCCTGTCAATAATGAGCTTAAGCTTAAATAAGGCTAAATTTGCACTGGATAACTTTTTACAAACATTATCTATATGAGTTTCATAACTTAATGTAGAATCGAGAGTATATCCTAAAAATGTGACTTCTTTATTTGTGACTTTATTTGTTTTTTTGCTTGCATAATTAATTATGGTACTTTTTTCTGCATTCATAATATTTGCTTCAAAACATTTTCTAAGTATACCTAAAATTTCATCTGTCTTCTTGGCTACTTGAAATGCGTTTTTATCTTTAATACCAACTTGTGTATCATCCGCAAATAGTGTAACCATCGCCCAGTCAGGTAAATTTTTGCAAGGTCATTCACGTATAATAAAAACAGCAATGATCCCAGGATGGAGCTCTGCGGTACGCCAATGTAACTATGTTGTGGATCGGACTTAGTATTATTTAGATTAACTATTTGAATTCGGTGGTAAAGATAAGACTGCATTATACTCAACTCTTTTCCTTCAAATCCGTAAAATTTCAGTTTATGAATTAAGATATCATGCCGCAAACAATCGAAAGCCTTGGATAAATCGCAAAAAATGCTAGATACCTTCTGTGATCCATCCAAAGCGTCCAATACGAAGTATACTGTTTTTCTAATTGTCATTTCGGTTGATCTTTTTTTGCGAAAACCAAATTGACAGTCTGTTAATAGATTTTTTTTCAAAGTAGTCTAATATTCTAGATTTTATGGCAGTTTTTAAAATCTTTGATATAACTGGTAATAAACACACCGGTCTGTAGTTCCCAATTTCAGTAGTTTCTCCTTTTTTGAACACTGGCAGGATTTTTCCTATTTTTAAGCTATCTGGGAATATCCCATCTGTGATGCAATCATTGAAGACTTCCAAAATTATATCAAACATGTCTTTGTTGTGGATGATAAGTTGTCTAATAGTTTTAGTTGACATATCGTATATTTCTCTTGATGTTTTACATTTTAAACTGTTCATAATATTCCAAAATTCGGATTTACTTATTTTAGGAAAGCTAATTTTTTTTATTGGGTTTTTTTTAATATTTGCTACAATTTTCAACCTTAATGTCTAAATTTTCTGTAAGTTTACCGGCTATATTGCAAAAGAACTCATGATTTTTAATTTTAGTAAATTTATTTTTACTTTGTGTTTTTATTTCATTTTTTTGTTCTTTAATAATTGTCCAAGTGGTTTTAATTTTATTCATGGATTTTTTAATTCTAGATGCATTCCTAAGTTTTTCAGCTGTTTGAAGTACTTTTCTATATATTTTCCTATAATTATTTAGTTTGGATTTTCTAATTTTATCTGGATACAAGTTATGTAATATTTCGAGTTTTTGAAGATTGTTTCTAGATATCAAAATACCTTTGGTTGTTAGTTTATGCTTGTTTCTTCTGGGTTTAAATGTTCTTTATGGAAATGCAGTGTAGTAACAATAGTTTATATGGTGTATCAGAATGTTCATTTTCTCATTTGCGTCAAGTTTCAAGTTTATATCATTTCTTACACGTTCAAAGTCTTTACAGAACAAATAATGAAAATAATTTATATTTTCCTGAGACATTATTCGAGATCTGACCTCTGTCTTCTCCTTTGGTTTAGGATACTTAAAATTCAATTTATACTTTAATTCTATGACATTATGATCTGATAATTTTACGTCTAATACTTTACCTCTGTGATATTGAAAATCATCATAGTCATTTAAGATGAAATTATCAATTCATGTAGAAGACTTGCCTTTAGTTCGGGTTCGCTCATTTAAGACAAATTTACATTTCAATTCACTCAGTAGTTTTAAAAATCTGCGTACTTTATTATTTGGTAGCAATATATTTAAATTAAAATCTCCTGTAATTACAATTCTTTTGTTTTCCTTACCCTTTTTTTAATAACTTTACGCATAATATCTACGAATATTACATAATCATAATCAGGTCTATATACACAAATAATAATTAATTTATACGATTTTACTTCAATTGCCGCTAATTCACAATTCATTTCAAAACTCAACTTTACAATGTCATGTCCTACTTTATATTCAAGTGTATTTCTAACAAAAATAGCTGTACCTCCATGTTCAAATAACATCCTATTGTAATATGACACAAGTATATAGCCTTCGATATTCATTACACCTAATTTTAATTCATTCGTCCAAGTCTCGTGTAACTTACGTGAATTACATGTTGACGACGAGCTAAGCGATAGAGCCGAATGTACCTATGGTATTCCACAGCACAACATTTTTTTTTGACGTACATAAATGAATTATGCAAAATTGATATCCGTAGTGAGGACCTTTTTAAGTTTGCGGACGATACTGTAATCCTCTTTCATGGTACAGACTGGGATACTGTGCAACAATTTTCTGAAAATGGAATACGTATGGTTACAAAATGGCTGGGTAAATAATCTTTTAACCGTCAATTGTTCAAACATAAAATATATATGTTTTTACAAAACAATAATCTCAAAACCACCCCATTCCTTCTCTGTCACCATGTATACGTACTTTTGTAATACGTCCCAAAAAAAGGAGAGATGTAAATGAACAATATTAGAACGAACATCTACGATAAAATACCTTGGGTTAATCCTCGACGAAAGATTAAATTGGCAACCTTATATATCAAATATTTCTAAACGAAATCGGGGACTCACAATAGTATTTTTTATTTTTATTTTATTTATTAAGATATACAAACAAATGTACAAAGGTATTTATAAAAGTATTATCAAAAAAGAGTATATATGTACATTCAACACCGTATACCACATATTAGTATAAACAATAAGTAATAAGTAACGAGTTGAAGAGAAAAAATTACTTTCACAAAAATAATATAATACGCTCTAACTGAAGATTGTATTTCTCATAGAATGGGTTCCAAATGATAGACGCGTACTCCAATATCGGTCTGATCAGAGAATTAAACAAGTAGATATATGAAATGGGTCGAACGAATTCACTACAAGAGCGAATAATAAAACCAAATATACAAAATGCTTTGTTGGTAATATAGTTAATGTGATTGTTAAAATCAAGTTTTGCCTCTAGTAAAACTCCTAGATCTTTATTTAGATCCACCTTACATAACTCTGTATTATTAATAGTATATGTATTATTTATAAGATAACGCTTCTTTGTAAATGTTATTGATTTACATTTACCAATATTAAGCTGTAGTTTATTTTAGTACAGTACAAAGATAAGCGATAAAGATCACTTTGTAACTTAAAGTTGTCATCACCGCTTAAGATTGGCAGGTATACCTTTAGGTCGTCGTCGTTTTTTTTTTTGTTATTAGTACCCTATGTACTTTTATATGCGTTTCGTACAAAGCTGTTATTTTAACATTACAAACAGACACTTCAACTTTATTTATTTGTCTAGATAAGGATCCATACTAAGGTACGTATAATGGGGCATTTGTACCGGCGTTACTATTGCATATATTTGCATAAAAATATAGTTATTGTGACATAACTGTAATAGTTAGACATAAGGTATCGCGACCTTTATTGTAGATATTGATGTCCTCTATAAAACTGTAGAACATCACTATGTTCTATTGTCAGTAGTTTCCGCAGCGTACGCGATGTAAAGATTTCTTTTGGTATTTTTTACACCTTGGGGTACGTTAACGAAGTTTTCAAACGGATCCCGAACTTCTTGGAAATGTATATTGCCTATGTACATCAAAGATAATGTAGGATTCTAATGGCGAAAGAATTTTTTCATATCGGTCCAGTAGTTTCGGAGCCTATTCAATACAAACAAAAAATCAAACCTTTTCTCTTTATAATATTAGTGTAGATTAGTGACCGGACCACAGCTTCGCAGTTTTCGATTTTTCCGCTTATAATGCCAATAACCTTAATAATATTCATTATAAGTAGACCTCTCAGTATAAATGACTGCCTACTAATGCAAGATCAGCATGTACTGGTTATTGTTTAACGATTGGTCGATAGAAGAAAGAGATTTCATTAATTATGCTGTCGCGTGTCGCATGTTTGTAAATAACAAAAAATGTGAAACAGACAAATGACGGCTCAATGGAGCAGTGGCTTAGTAATGAGTTGCTGCGCTAAGGGCCGTGGGTTGGAATCCCGAAAGGTGCAAGTACTTGTATGGTCTACAAATAATAGTTCTGGGTCTGTTCTTATATGTAAACTGTCCCTGCGTTACGGGTGAAAATCCTCATATGGAGGTAACGTTTTCTAAAAAGACAAGAAGAGAGACAACTAATGAAATTATACATTTTGTACAACTGACTTCAATATTAATACGCATTATTAAGGACAACTCCAAAATTACTGGTCAGATCTAGATCAAAATTTATATGGGATGTAGAAATTATAAGCACGAGCTTTCAAAGAAAAATATAATCATGAACATCGATTCACCTAGTAAAAGCTCTGAGGCAACACATATAAAAATACGAGTACAGTCCAATTGAGTATGTTTGTTTGAAAATAAATGTTAAGTAGGTAAATTATCTGAGTTTCAAATACTTTGGCGTTGTTATAATCTTAATTTTCCTCGATGTTGCATATTAACCTTCCTCACATTAAAGAATAAAGTTTTTATTATCAGCTAGTTGATGGCTCCGTGGCGCAGTGACTTATCAATGAGTTGCAACGCTAGGACTGCGGGTTCTAACCCCGCACGGAACAAGTATATGTATATGTTTGTCCTTGTGTGATTTATGTTTATTAACTGACTCCACGGTACAGGAGAAAATCCTAGCGTGGGGTTAATTATATTTGACAAAAAAAATACTAATACATTGCAGTGTCATTGCATTGCAGTGTCATTGCTCAGTGTATTCTACTATATTCAAACTAATATCAAAGGATTCAATTTGTTTTCTCACAACACCTAACCCTACAGTAGAAGCGGTCTTAACAAAGGCGTCCAACGGTCTAAGTGATACAGACACTTGCACGCGGACGTAAGGTGCATTTTGATTTAATAAGCGAGCCGCATAATTTCACAAAGGTCACTTCCGAGACGTGCAAAGTATTATCAACATTAGCGACATTGTCACAAGTTTAAACTCGCAAGTTTGCTATCAGTGAGTGATCCTTCTATTCTTGTACTATTATTTATTCTGTGATATAACTATAATTTAAAGACCATGTTATAGCTACTGACAGAATTATACATTTGTTAAAAATTTCTACTGTCTACCTGATAGAATGTGGCTAATGCAGCCCATGAACACGTGACACCAACTTAAAGAAGGTTACTGATGTGTTGTCAGTTCTAGGGATTAAGGTGGTATGACTCAAAGTTTGAAATAATACTAGCTCTCAGTATACTCTTGAAACCCAAATTGGAACATGCACTGCTATTTGGTGGCAGAAAAGGTAATGGAGCATGTTATCAACTCATCCAAACTCCTAGCCAGAAAAGGAGTCCTATCGTCTATGTTGCATTTTTTGATTTTTTATGTGTAAAATATTTTGTAAAGTTTTCTTCTTGAAACCTCAATAGTAATAGAAAAGATTTAATCGATGCTTGTATATTTCAGATAAGTCTTGCTGTGACACAAAACAAGGTAAGAAAATTTTCTTGTGGCTCTTGAAGTAATGTTTCGATAAATATTATAAAGATTTTATTGATTTAATGACGATCAGTAGGTAAAAGGGCAACTTTTAGCTTGACTTTCATCTGCCACCGAACGGCAGTGCTCTCACTGTCGTGTTCCTGTTTGAAATGTAAGAATAACTAGTATAATACGCTGTGAGTATTTTACTTTAGACCACAAAGTATACAAATCACTTGTTTATGTATGATGCAATTATCTTCTACAAGCGAAATTTTTATTCAAATATTAATTTGACTCCAATATTTTGATAAAAAGATCTCTTGATTGATTTTTATTAACACAAAAATATATTTCTAACGATGGTGTTGCTTATTTATTTGATTTTTGTAAGAGTGTAGATATCCTAGACTATCAAAAAACGGTAGAACGTAGAACTATAAAATCAGCACGTTATCAAAAGATATCATATACTATTAACAAACGGTAGAACTATAACCAACACGTAGTCTCAGACAAACAATGAAAGATAGACTGAGCGCTGCGTACATTTCAAGTGATGTCTAAAGGTCGCTGCATACAGGGCGGAAACAGCACGTGCACGGGACGGAGACGCAACGTGGTTGCATGTTAACACGCACGGGAGTTTAATGCATACGCACCGTGACAGTGACTCGAAACTAACGTACTGGTGTTGTGTAACGTGTTGGTGTGTGATTTTTCGTTGAAGAATTGGCGTAGCGACTGAGCTATACACACACACACACACACACACACACACACACACACATATATATATATATATATATATATATATATATATATATATATATATGCACACAGCGGAACCACGGATGGGACGTGGCACGGGCGGGGCGGTACGGGGTAAACATCGTTGCCGACGATATTTTTTCCGTCCTGTTCATGCCACGTTCCCGTCCCGTCCATGTTTTTATAACGTATGCATTTTCATGTATATTTTCTATGAAACGATATTTCCAAAATTTGACGTACCGCTCCGTCCGGAATAAAACACGTTACGTATGCAGCGACCTTTAACTTTAATCAAGCCAAAACCCTGCTCATATTATTATCAGAATATGCACTATAGGCATATACACACACATAGGCATCTTAATTCATTTCCATTACAGCCTATAAAAGTCCACTGCTGGACATAGACCTCTGGCATATATTTCCTCATAGGAGAGATTTTGCCATATTTGCCAACCACATATTTTTTAAAAGTACGCAGCGCGCGTCTTCTTTTATTTGTTGATCTAAAACCACGATATCATTGTCCGACTCCAGGATTCGAAATTGTGGTGCTTGTTTAAAATATATGTGGTAGAGCCATGCTGCAGCTATATAAGTAGCCTAGTTGAAGCACAAATGGGTCGGCTCGACCGGGGAATGACCACACTCTCACAGCTCGCCTTTCTACTGGAAAAGAGGCATTCCATCTTAGTCCTCATGGGTGACAACGCATCTGCATTTTCATTCGCAAACGAGACTAGATGCAGATGTCTTTGGGGCCACAGTAACCACTTATCATCAGGTAGACTGTGTGCTCGTTTGTCACCCTATCCTATAAAAAAAAATCAGCACCAATTTAAGAAGTAAAATATTTTTTATATAATTTTACCATAAATAAAAAGTATTTTTTTTTGTTATTAAAAGCCCACTACATGGTAAGAAGTGTTCAGCCGAAGTTAGTAAAACGCACTGACTTAACAAATGCCTATTCACTTTTGCTTTTAGGATATTCATATTGTAATTGGATAGAAAGAGAAATGCTAGTAACTTATTCATTCCTTTGTTGTATGCATGACGAACGTTGAAGCAAATTGATGGTTCGAATGCGTGGTAAGGCGACAACGAAAAGGTGGGGATTGTCCGTCTGGTTGTCCAGTAGTGGAACGAAGAGGAAATAAAGTTATGTGATTCTGGTACTTTGGGGCTAAATAATATCAATGTAAATGCTGTTAAAGACATAAATATAAGCATTGATTCTTAACGGCACTGCTGTTTCATGAAATTAAACTATGACTGTGTGTACCGATGAATTAAAATTAATGGAACCATGTTGAAATAATGATTATCACCTTTTCTAATTTAAAATAATACATAGAGATATACATGGTGAATATTTATTCACCAACATTAGCCTACACCAGGGGTGGCCAACTTTTGTGTATATAAGATCTAATTTTATCGTAAATATGTGTCGCGATAGACTTGTAATAATAGGCGTAATCTAAGTGGGGAGAGGAAGATTTGATATAACACATTATATGTATACTCTAATTAGATTCCTAAATTAATTCTCTATTTAGTATGTGGTCTCATTTTTTTTTACATTTAAAACATCGCGAGCGATTAATTAATGTTGATTTCGCGATTGACCAAACGATCACAATTCAAGTTGCCCACAACTGGCTAATACCATCATTATTTTTCAAAAGATTCATGCAATTCAAAAGGCTTAGTCATAAGTGGACTGTTTGCTCGTTTGTCACCCTTATAATATAGAAATAGTTCTTTGAGGTAAATTAGTGTAGTTTATCGATTTCAAATTAAAATTAATAAATAAATAAACAAGACAGATATAATTACGGTCGCTAAAGGCTCCAATCCTAGCTGTGAGAAAGAATTTTGCCAGTATATATACTTTTAAAGCGTACCAAATGCAAAATTTTTCTTTCCTGTGCCTATCATGAAGTAGCTTTTCATAAATACCTAGACCTCAAATAATTATATGAAGGTTATACATACACTTGCTTCTTCTCGTCTGCGGGATTAGCAAACAACTAGTTGGTTGTCACTGCGCTACCTACCTGTCATATCAGAAATTCAATAAATGATGACATATTGAATTTCAATTCAGAAAGTCATATCAGAAAAATTACTTAAAAATCAATCTGTGATATCAGAAAAAGATAATAGAAAAATCATCAGTCGTCTAAAGCTATTAAATTACAACCATTTAAATATGTCACTTTCTTCTCCTTCTAGTTCTTCAACAACATATAAAAGTACACTGCTAGATATGGGCCTCTCCCGTTGTATAAAGGATTAGCCTTAATCATCACGCTTTGCGGACGTATTACCAATTACAGCACATTTTGCGTTGCTACCCATAACTCTATGGGTATGGTTATCGCGTAATCGTGGTGGATATACCGCCACATAAGGTTTTGTGATATATTCCATGATCGTCACATTACTTCTAACTCTTATATCGTCAATACACTTCTTTCTACTAAATAAAAAAATTAAATCCTTTATTCTTGTGTATAGAGCTGACATGACGCAACACCACAATACGACGCTAATTACTCTAAATAACAACAGCCGCCAAACAAAACCACCGTTGCTCCCCAAACTTTATGTTTGTTCAACATATTATGAAATATCTCTCCAAATAATGTTGCTTTCAACATTTTGTGTGGATTGTGGAAATCTTACTGTAACAAGAAAAGCCTTTAAGATTAACCAAAGTTTGAATTCGCAATGCTGCGGTGAGTACAAAGATTTTTAACTTGGTCGGTTTGTTTTTCATTTTGCAAGTTGTTAGCATTCTCGTAGTTTGTTATTTTATAAACAACACAAACCAAATATTTTTAAGTTAGCTAGTTGAAAGATAAACGTTCGATAAACTCCAAAAATATTATCATACATTTCCAACTGCAAGAAACAGCCACAAACACTTAATTTTCATAATTGTCGCCATTATATCCCATCAAAAGTCCAATGCAGAACATAGGTTTACTCCTAAGACTTCTACAAAGAACTGTTCTTAAAGTGTCCAAGTCAAGTGGCCACTGCATCTAGCCTTACACTTTACTAGCCTTAATATCATACTTGTCCTAAAATACCATATTCCAATAACGATTACTCGTCTTTTTTAAGATTCTTAATGTATCATCATTTTAATGCAGTATCTGTCTCAGGCACAATGTACAGAAATAACCTCGTTTGGAGTTTTATTTTTAATCTAATATACTTATTATAATTTTGTACCGTCCCCCATTCCTTTATTTAAAAAACAGGCCGTTTGTTGTATTATCAACATATTATATGTAACATAGCGACCAGGCTAACAAAATATTTATCTTCCACAAGGATATTTTAGTTACAGGCCGTTCAATAAATAAATATGGCGTGATCGAGTTATAACTCGAAGAACCAACAACCGATGGAGTTTAAGAAAACCTCTCATCCGGACGGATATCAGGTTTCCTTCGATGCCCCTCTGGGCTCTTCTGACCATTGTTTGATCTGGACAGTACAGTGCCACTCATGCTCCAATCGCAGTTGCGATCTGCAGCTTGCCGCCGTGTTTGCAACTATAGGTCAGCCGATTGGGACGAGATGCGGTCTTTTTTTGCATCCTATCCTTGGGGGCGAGTTTGCTTCTCGACTAAAGATCCCAGCGTTGTTACCTACTCTGTTGCTGATGTGGCACTTCAGGGAATGGAAGTATTTATTCCATCCTCTGTGGTGCCCATCGGAGGCAGATCCCAGCCATGGTTTGGTCGCTCCTGTAAAATAGCATCACGCTGTAAGCAGGAGTGCTACCGGGCCTGGGCTGACGCATCAACGTCTCAGGATGTAAACACCAGCGCACTTAAAAAGAAGTATAATTCCGCCTCCAGGACCTTCAAAAGCGTCATAGCCAAGGCAAGTTTTAAAGACATATATACCGGCCATGCCAATATTTCTTGGGAATAGGTCGCCGAGTACCGGAACAAACTTGTGTCTGAAGTCGAGTTTTGCTGAACAAAGTCTCGGATTGGGGGCGACTAAATCTAGTCCAGTTCAATCCCCAGAAAACACTAGTTTGCGCGTTTACCGCTAAAAAGAACCCCTTTGTCGTATCTCCTCAGTTTTAAGGCACTCCACTTGCTGCCTCAGCTAGCATCGGAATCCTTGGCGTCGACATATCGAGTAGTGTGCAGTTTCGTGGTCACTTGGAAGGGAAGGCCAAATTAGCCTCTAAAAAGCCTGGCGTGCTCAGCAGAACGAGACAGTATTTCATGCTGGCACATGGCTTGCAATTTTAAAATGCGCAAGTTTGGCCTCACATGGAATACTGTTCTCATCACTGGGCCGGGGCACCCCAGTGCCAGCTCCTTCCACTTGACCGCCTCCAGAGCAAAGCTGTTCGAATCGTCAACGACCGAGTTATTTCTGATCGGCTCGATACACTGGCACTGCGTAGAGATGTTGCATCTCTTTGCGTATTTTATCGCATCTATCTCGGGGAGTGCTCTGAGGAATTGTTCGGATTAATTCCAGCCGCTCAATTTCACCATAGCACATCACGACAAAATTCGCGTTTCTATCCATACCATCTGGATGATTGACGGTCCACCACTGTGCGAGTTAGAAGAGGTTTTCTCCCTCGCAAAACTTCCTTGTGGAATCGATTACCACCAGCGATTTCTCCAGACCGATGCAACTCAGGAACAAGAAGAAAATAGCTTACACCTTTCTAAAAGGCCGGCAACGCATGTGCAATTCCCCTGGTGTTGCGGTTGTTCATGGGCGGCAGTAGTCACTTACCATCAGGTAAGCCGCATGCTCGTTTGCCCCCTCTTCTATAAAAATTCTCTAATCAATTAATACCTGTAAAAAATAGTCCCCAACACTACGTTTGTTTGTCTGTGCACTACGTGAAGTAAGTGTTAAAAGGGTTTTAACACTTACTTCACGGGGTACCTATAATTGCTGAATGTACCTACAATTTTGTTTGATACTGTGAATTATTATGCTATTGTATTCTATATACACTATTATAACTCATAATATCTTTTAAAACTACTAGAAAATCGCGTTTAGTTTGTTTTAAGGTAATTGTGATATTCATATTTCAATTGTTAATTTCTCAGAATTCCCATTAGATGCGATAAAATTAATATTAATTTTGTAATTTATATGTTACAAGGAAAAATCGACATACATTTTATTAAAGTTCTCTGAAGTTGGTAGTGAGCCCATTCTCCATACAAAAAGAAATTGTCTTTTTTACGTGGATTAGTAAAAATTTCGTTACAACTCCACAGAAAATGGCCTAAATCTAGCTGCATTAAGCGGAAGCAAACGGTGTTAACATGAATGGCAAGTATATCACTCACCTTCGATTTACCGACGATATGGTCTTTATGGTAGAATCACTGGAGGACTTAAGCACAATGCTCCATGACCTCGATAGTATCTTCCAACGGATAGGTCTCAAGATGAACGTGGGTAAAATAAAGATCATGTGTAGCATACATGTCATACCTATGCCGGTAGTTGATGGGAGTACTAAACTTAAAGTTGTTGACGAGTATGTTTGCCTGGGACAAATAGTCCGAATAGGAATGTCCAACTTCGACCGAGAGGTCAATCGACGGATCGGACGGACAGTGGTTGAGCCACGCGGCAAGTTTGCACTCGCACGGATTGGCCGGCTCAAACCGGGGAGGTACCACGACCTCACAGAATACCAGCGTGAAGTAGAGGTTTACCTCTGCGTTTCGCTTGGTGAGTGCAGGTGACCGGAGGCCCATTTTACTGGAAATGAGGCATTTCATCTTAGTCGTTACGGGTGACAACGCATCTGCATTTTAATTCGCAAACGAGGATAGTTGTAGATGTCTATGGGCCGCAGCAACCACTTACCATCAGGTGGACTGTGTGCTCGTTTGTCACCCTTATCCTAAAAAAAAAATACTCAGCTGGGCAGCGCGTGTTGCCAATGATGACTTATGAATCTGAGACGTGGCCCTTCACAACTAGCCGTATGAGGAAGCTCGAGGTCGCTCAGCGAGCTATGGAGAGGGCTATGCTTGGGGTTTCCGCAGAATACCCGCAGTAGATCCATAGTGACCAACATAGCGCAACAGATTAGTAAGCTGAAGTGGCAACGGGCCGGCCATATAGCTCAAAGAACCAACATCCAATGGGTAAAAAAGGTTCTTCAGTGGAAGTCTTGTACCGGTATGCGAAGTGTAAGGCAATCCCCACTAGATAGAGTGACGAACTGGTAAGAGACGCGGAAAGTCGATGGATACAGGTGGCTCAGGACTGTGCTTGGTGGCATTCCTTGGAGGAGAGCTATGTTCACCAGTAGACTTGTGAAGGACTATAATAATAATAATGATGATGATGATGGCTAATACTACAGAACAGTTGAAAGCAAGTATTTTAATTGATATATTAGAAATTTTAATTTAATCTTAAGTCTGGATTAGAGCGAGTGCTATAAGTACGCGCTTATGGACGCCACTATAGTTCGTTGCCTGCGTGATAGAACCTCAATAAATATCTGCCATGCAAAATATAAATGTCAAGTAATATTAACAGCAACGTATATAAATTGTAATTACATAAATTATTAAGAAAAAAATGTACTTGTCAACCTGTCTGCTATGACCTTGCGACCACTATAGATGTCAGCCAATGTTATTTTTCTGTAATTTTTATTGAAAGTTTCCAAATATCAAAGTGGCTGACTTATTACTATCGCGTTTTTTTGGTCATTTTTTACACCTTTAACACCCGAGCGTCTCTATATCGACCGACCGTCAAACTAAAGAGTCTCAGTTTCATGTACCTCAGGTATAGGGTATTAACTGAAAAAAACGTGAATCTTATTGGAATACCGTAAGTCTGCCGCTCATTGGCTGTTAAACAATTGGATTTAAACAAAAACCGGTTCTCGGCCCTCTTGATTCCGGGAGGAAGAGAGATCCAAAAAAGGAACAGATTTAACAATGAACGAGGATTGAACAAAATCAGTTTTATAAGGGGGCACTGATAGAAGGTTATTAGAAGAACGGATCACTCTATCATGGTTGGAGCTAAGATGCTGAAAATGAGGAGATAAATAAGATGGAGTATGAGGAGACATCATAATAGAATAAAGTTTAGTGAGTGCACGTAGACTACGGCGTTGACGAATGGGAAGCCAGTTAAGTTCAGAGCGATAAGTAGACACATGATCATACTTTTGAAGATTAAAAATGAATCAAATGCACTTATTAGGAATCTTTAGATCGAAGTACCACATAGTATCATAGTCAAAAAGGGGAAAAATTAAGGTCTGCCCCATAATCATTTTGGTTCAAGATGGATAAAGTTTATCAGGCGATAGAGAGCACGCAAAACAACTGTGGTTTTCTGAAAAAATTTCACCACTTGAGTTTGCCAGCTCATGGTGGAATCAATGTGTAAGCCTTTCGGCGGATGTGTAAGGTCTTTCACGGTACACCTCAGTTCCAAAATATGACCGTTAAAGACGATCGGAGGTTAAGCTTTATAGGATCCAGTCTCTTTGTAATCCAATGGCTACGTTCTATTCTAGCCTGATATTGTTTTGGTTAACTTTGAGGTCAAACCTGTCAGACCAGTACTTTATATACTCTAGATCTCTATCAACTGAGTCAATTGCTGTAGATTCACCATCGCCTGTAAGTACAACTGCAGGTCATCGGCATACAAATGATACGCACACTGATGATTTGGGGTAATGAGATTTATAAATATTGAAAATAACAACGAAGATAAAATATTACCTTGAGGAACATCAGCATTCAAGTCACACGAACTTGACGAAAACTCGTTAATGCGAACTGACTGCTCACTGACGCAAATGTACGATGAGAACCACTCCAAAGCCTCAGACGAGGAAATGTTACATAGAAGGATGTCATGACTGATGGCATTACAGGTGTTGGAGAAGTCAACCACATTGTGCACAGTGACTTTAGTTTCCTCCATGCCAGCCCTAACGTCACCAGTAAATTTGAGGAGCGCAGAAACAGACCTATGGCCTGGCCTGAAGCCGTCTGGCTTCAGGCCATAAGCTATAGGTGTAAGGGGCTTAACAAGTTATTTGAGAAGATAAACTGTGATAGCTGTTTAGTACCTTTAAAAAGAAGGGAAGAATTGATATAGGACGAAAGTGATTAGGTAAAGAATGATTGGAAATCATGAATAGAAAAATAACGAAGGCTTTATGCCATAGAGACGAGAAAACTCCAGAATCCAAAGAGAAGTTAATTATATGAAAAAGCAGGGAGGATATGGTCTGAGGTACAAATAATCTGTATCTGCATTTTGATTAGTAGTTGGAGGATGCATGTACATATCTATGGACCATATTAACTAATTATTATCAGGTGGGACTGTGTGCTCATTTATCACCCCCATTCTATAAAAAAAAGCATAATTATTGAAAATTAATTTTACTAATTGTTTAGTTGTAACGATTCGCCAATTAAGGCAGGCAAAGGACTTATGCTATACAGCCCAGTCTGATGTACATTTGTTCAAAATATAATATCTTTATTCCTAACATTCTGTAGTAGTTTGCGATTTTTTTGATGAAATTTGGAGCAGTACTTTTTGAGCTATTAACAAAGTAATATTCAAGCATTACATGGAACACGCTGTAGCATTGCACGATCACGCTCTATAATTCTATTTCCCAATTATAATTTAAAATTTATATATGTAATTTATCTTTATTGTTGTAATACAGCCAACTTCTATTTCTATAATTTTATAATAGTATAAAATATTCAAAATATTTTATACTATTATAAAATAATAGAGTTTTAGTAAATTTATTGACTTTTTGAGGGCAATATTAAACCTTTAATATAATACTTAATGCTCGTATTGAATGTATTTTCACTTTATGCTTATTATAATGCGCCATCATGATTTGCACAAACGCCTTTTATTAAGAATAAGCTCTACTTTATTAGCCCGTAATTAAACACGAAGGTTTGATTTTAGCGTAAAATAGCAGCTTACTACTACTAGTATAGATGCCGTGGGCGAGTTCAGCAGTACGGCCCTAGCGCCTAGGGGATTGATGAATTCTTATATGGTTTCGAGCCCTTATACGCTTCCAGAGGGTTCGAAGAATTAAAGGTTAGGTTAAGATTTTAAGGATCCCCGGGATGGTCTGAACAACAGATATCCTATGATCCCTTATCGACGTTGAGGTCGACTACCGTTAAGCCTGTCATTAAGCAGCCGAATCTTTAGTAACCATATAATTTTCGGTGAACTATTCTTTCATTTATCAATTTCAGCTATAAAGAAGTTGACAAAAAGTTATTGATAATAATATTTAACAAGGGGTAATATTGAAAATTTAATATTAGGGTTTATTGTGTCCAATTTTGAAATTAAAGTTTGTTTTCAAGAATCCCCAGGCGTACCAGCGCAGTTATTTACGTTATTTGAACAAATAAGATAGAGGTTTTAACCCAAATTTAATACTGGTTAGAAAATAAATATTGCTTATTGCAAAATTTTTAAATTGTAACAAATAAATGAAGTTATTAATAAGAAGGTCGCATTTAAGCCCTCCAGTCGGAAAAAGGAAACTATGCAAAGGGTATTATAATGCCGTAAATATTACCGAAAACTACATTGAATTTAAATTTAAATATAACAAGAAAGATATATACAAACATAAACTATAAATAATTTATAATATAACATACTATAATTGGTTTCTTGGATCAATTCAAATGGAATAAAATGTTGTATTTAGGAACTGAAATAACATTTTATAGTTTGCTTTCAAAGTTTATCTAGATATATATTTCTTTAAAAAAACATCCCTGAAAGCCAGGGTACCAAAACTATAAATACCATACAGCTGTGCGCAGACATCTCCAAGTTGAGAGAGTACAAGAGTGGCAAGATTTGATCACACGTCCGTGAATTTTTTTTCACATATACATTTTACCCTACGATGTTTTCCTTCATTGCCAAAGTCAAGATAATGAGAACAGGAATGTGTTATGGAAATGGCGGCGTAAGAATATTCACTAACCCGTATCATTCCGTGAGTGTCGTTAGAGGGGAGAGAGGAAATAGACACAGGAAATGGGCAGCAGTATCTTATTGGTAAAAATACAAAATTAAAAAAATAGTAACATTGCCTACCAAGCGTGGCATATATCCCCTTACTTGATAGAGCCATGTTGCAGCTATTTTAGTAATATTTTAGTAATATTTTAGTTGTAGCACGAATGGGTTGGCTCGACCGGAGAAGGACCACGCTGTCACAGAATACCAGCGTAAAATAGCAGCTTAACGCTGCTGTGTTTCGTATAGTGAGTGTAGAGAACCGGGACCCTTTTTGAAGTGAAAACTTATTTAGCGGCATAGTGCACTCTTTTTGTAATGGGTAAAAAATGTTAAACTCGCGTCAGGTCACGTGTCCTGATCGAAAGTTCGTAAGACGGACGGAGAGTAGACAGCGGGCACGGCGTAGGAGAGGAAGTAAGTTAGGTTTAATTAATTTTTATTTATAAATTAATATAATTTTATTATTAAGATTAGGTTTCGATCGAGTCTACTGTACTGCTTGAAGAAATTATTAATATAGATACATATGTACTTACACATTATAGATGTAATATTTGTAATATGTTTATACTTTATATCATTAACCTATATTTTCATAACATCACAATAAGCACATGTGCGGTGTAGGTTTACGAAACAAATAATTTCGAATGAAAATAAATGAAATAGGATAATAATAAATAATCTCCGTCATTCCAAAATATCAAAAATACACAACGTTAATATTCAAGTTTTCACTTCTGCCGGCACTCCCGGAGTGCAAACCGTCGTTTTTTCTGGAAACGACGCATTCCATTTTAGGCCTCACGGGTGACAACGCATCTGCATTTTGTTTTATGTAGATGTCTATGGACCGCAACAACCACTTACCATAAGGTGGACTCTGTGCTTGTTTGTCACCCTTAGCCTATAAAAAAAATCTTCAAATGAGGAATAAATTGCTGTGTATCAATAAGACCGCTTTTTTGTTTTTCCTCTATATAACAATAAACAGTGTTGTATTGTCTATGGGGGAGGCCTATGTGAGGCTTCAATAAATGTAATAATTAAAAGGAGCTATTACGGATAATTTGGCCTCAAAATTATTGTGAGACTATGTTTGTACAAGATAGAATTTATTATTTTCCAACATTTGTTTTCATATTTTGATAATTTTATCCCAATGTTATTGGAATAGAATTCATCTTTGTTTTTGTATCAAAACATTGCGCAACATAAATACGTGTACATAAATACATGTTTTATGTTAGAAAACTCATTTTTAGGATATAAGTAGTTTGTTGAGAAATAAATTTATAGGAGTACGTCATTTTCCTTTGTCTCTCTGTATGTCGAAAAGGAATTCTTCTAAAACTTCTTTACGTAATGATTTAAAATTTTGTAAGTGTGAGTGTCGTTGCATTATACAATAAATAAAAAGGTTGAATTTATTTTGAGGGTTTTCATTTCACAGATTCAATTGTGATTTAATTTTTTAAAAGATATTATGTAGGGTTTCAGATGTTCCTATCAAAGCCCAAAATTTTACCATGAAAATTATTGTAAATAAATAGACAGATAGATTACTCTACAATTCACTTAAATCCTAAAATTGTTATAATAACTGAAAACTTATAAAATAGAAGCGGTATTCACATTACTCTAAACCATTTATACCTGACAATCCGGAAGTGAAAGTAAATTGCATTTGTACTTTTCCTTCAAAACTGAATAGCTTCTTGTTTGACATTATTTTTCATTCGTGATTTTCTACCTGTGATCCTGCGTTATGCTTTAGTTGCCGCCGCTAACCAAAAGCCCAAAAGTATTTCATAATAAATAAAAATAAAAGTATTACTATGCATTTCAACGAAAACTAATTTTTTTAAAATATAAAAGAGTTCTGCACTTTATTCAGAAAATTTAAGTCTAATAAGGTAAACCTTTCCCTATTAGCAGGAAATTCAACAAACCTATTTGTTTTTTAAATTTATTTTATTGATTTTAGGCAAATAGCCGAAAACTTCTTGAAATGATCGTTCAGAATATTTAAAATTGAAACACTAAAGAAATCAAAAGTTGAATTGAAAATTTGATGTAAAATTTAAGAAAAGGTCACATAACTGTAGGGAAGATAAGTTCCAAAAGCGTTTTCATGAAATTAAGTTATATTCACATCCAATTATTCAGCAAATCCCGTGAGCCTTGCAATTCGTGGCTTTAAACGTTTTAATCGATTCCCTCTCGAAAATGTTCTCAGTTTTACTGACGCAAAGTATTTTACTTAATTAACATCTGCTGACATCACTATTATAAAGGCTTTATTACATGAAGACAGATAATTTATGTATAGTTTATATTTAGCATTACTACCGTTTAATATATCTTTGAATATAGCAAAGTTGTTACAATTTGCATGAATGAATACTCTAACTTTTTATCATTGTCAGTTACGGAACGTCAACTACAGGACGAAGTTTTTCAGTATTCGATAATTATTGGTGATTGGTGAACAGTACTGGTTGTTTCAAAATTTTTTACAACTCTGCATTGTCGGTATTGAATATTTAATACTTTAATCATTGCACTGTCCCGTGTGTCACATGTGAACATTTCAATTGCTTAACTATTGTGTCTATTTCGCGGACACGGAAGATGTTAATATATTTTAAGGTAATCTTAACAGAACTCACTGAAAATCACAATACTATAACTAATTTGACACCCACATTGTAAATTTTAATGATAATTAGTTCCATGTCCTCACCATTAAAGCCATGCTCAATATTTTCTATTAGTAAATGACAGTTACAACAAGAATATGTATGTCTCTTTAAGTATATTTCAATGAGAAATGCTTAGATGAAATTCAATTACAGTTTTAATATTTTTACAGTACAACTTTGAAGGCCTTATTTAATTTTTATTCCGTGTGATTCACTACACATAACTAACGTATTCTGTTTCCGACTACGAACGTAACCAATAGTTACATTGGAATTGTGATGAATACATAAAAAATGTTTGTACCTATATCTTCCTACTCACATATTATATTATAAGAGTCATGTCTACCCGATACGTTTTTTCATCAATAAATAGTATTTTTCGTAAATTAGATATTTTACACTTATTAAAAATATATTTTTATACCATACTAGCTGGTAGCCGGCGCGTTGCTGCCGCAAAATAAATTATTATGGAAGTATCGTTTTGAAATTGGAAAAGCATATTGTTTCATTAGGAATAATAATACACTCACTGAAATTGAGTCATATATTATAACTTTCAAATGAAGGAGAAGGAGAAGTCTCCATACATTCTTGGGCCCAAGTGTTAACAACATGAAAGTAGGACCATTTGAAAGCGTATATATAAACAATTCATAGCTGAAAATCTGCCAAGATTTGTCAATCTAGGAGCTGAGTTATTAAAGAATAAGTAAAAGTAAGATTATCTATTTCCTACACTGTAACGTGATTTTTCACTGTTATTACACTGTAACAGGCCATTTTTCACTATAATTACTTAAGAATATAAAAGCAGGATCAGTATCAAATCACCAAAAACGCTGTGGTTAATAATGAAATGAAATGGTGAAACGGTAATCGTTTCACCATTTTCTAAAAGTTAAAGTAACAACAACTAAGTTAAGTGAATATTAGGGATATCGATCTGAGATCGATTATTCGAATTGTTGTTATAACTTACTTGTTGGAATTTTGATATTTTGTACTTTTTATTATTATTTAGTAGATATGTACGCAATTTTTTTACCTCCCTAGTTAACACAGAGATATAGATATTAAAATGCTCAATTTAATCGATTCTCGATCTCTTTCAAATCAAATCGAAAATCTGTCTTTTTCTTTTAAATAAATAGTTTGAAGTTTGTTATGTCAAGTCAAGTTTCAAAATCAAAAGTCCTCTATTGGAAGATATCGTTCAGAAATGAGATTTTCACTAATGTATTCTTTATGGTAATCGATTTATTACCATAAATAATACACTACAATCGATGTTCTAACTTATTTATTATTTATTGTTTTTATGAAATCTAGATTGTAAAAAGAGCTACTTTTGTTGTTGTTGTATTTCACTTAAGGAAAATATGGCCAATTTTTTAAAGTATAAACCAATTAGTTAACTTCAGGCCCAAAAATCCCATTCTCCTTTGTGCGGCACCTACTGTAAGTTAATTGTACTATGCCTATAACCTTCTCGTAAGTGCAAGCAATATGTTGACAAAGTTCGCAACCTGACGATATGCCTGCGCATAAAATACGAACAAACAAGTTTTTGATTTCAGTCAGAAGCTTAAGCCATTAACCAAATTTTATATTTTATTTCATTGAAACTAAAATTATCTTTTAGTTTCACATAAGCTTGGCTACAAACTCAAGTGATGTGGATGGTGGATATTGCCCTAGATTTTATACCTATGTATTGGTACTTGAAGAAACCAGGACATTAAAGGAATTAGATATTCTTACACTGCGAATGCTCCGTTCTTTTAATTGTACTGGTTATAAAAATATTAATTTTTTACTAAACAATACACATCAACTAATCATGCTCCTAATTGTGGCTGTTAGTTTTTTTTTAAATTTAGGTACAGAAAAATGGGTTTAAGAAATTTTTCGCCCTCATCTCATGCAGGTGTGATGGTATTTAGAAATGTCTAATCAAAAGTTTTTTTTTGATACAATATAGAAAGTAATGTTTTATTTAACAAGAAATTTTATAGATATGAAAATTGTAATTAGCATAAAATTTTAATAAAATGGACGCTTAATGTCGTCCTAGGATATAAAATGTCTTATCCTACAAAATGAGAGAGCTGAATCAATTTATGTTCAGCTAGCATCCCTTGAACCTCACTTAGATCAATGCAAATTGGTGCTATCATATTGAACAGAATGTCTTTTTCTATGTGCTTGGTACGTGGAGTAACCATTTTTATCTTATTTTCATCTTTCTAATATTTTTCCATTTCCCTTTCATTTCTATTAACAAAAGATATGATTTTTTATATATCATATAATTTGAACTAAGTACGATTACTTTTACCCGTTTATAAAAAAAATGTGTCCATATTATGACTCCAAGACAATGAATATTTGAAAGAGTTACTCGGAATATGTTTGGCTAAAATAATATGGGTTTCGATTTATTTGCAAAATTGCAAAAGAGCATAGGTGGCTAGCCCATCTCCTAAGCAATCATAAACCCAATATCCAATATTTTGCGTCATACTAGGCAACTAACACAGATTCTACATAATTTTTTGTAATAAGTTCCACATAAACTCTGGATCTATAAGTCCCATACCAACATGGAACCTTCCAGAGCTTAAAGTCCTGTTCATTATATGGATTTTATTTTCTACACCGAAAACCTTCTTTTTATTATTTTTTCTTTTACCAAGTTAGGAGAAATGTTTACTCCAATAACATTATCAAGATAATGATTAAGATGTTTATGATTATATTGTTATAATAAGTAATTGGTGCTCTTGTCGCTGTAACATGTACGACTTTGCTTAAGAGCCAGTGAGCGGCAGACTTACGGTATTTCAATAAGCTTCACTTTTTTTCAGTTTTTTTCCTGTATTAAAAAAGATGGATTATAATCACATCCCGTAAATACATAGAAACCAAGCAAACTTTCACTCAATAAATCACCACGTTGCTCATAAATTTTTGAAATATTTATGAATCGTTCATTATTTTCTGTTCCCGTGAGAATCTATACTTGAGAAGAGCTATTTTTAATGTAGCATTTTACCAAACATGATTATTATGATATCCGTATCAGAGCGTACAAAACTAAAAATAAAAAGACTGGATTAGAGCGAGCACTATTATTACGCGCTTACGGGCGCCCCAGAAGTTTGTTGTCTGCCTGGGTGATACAACCACAATATGTGTCTGCCGTGAAAATTATACATGTCAAATAATATTACCAACAATATATATAAATTGCAGCTTTATTGAAATAACGTAAATTATTAATAAAAAATTGTACTTTTCAACCTGTCTGTCATTACCTTT
Organism: Parnassius glacialis; assembly: GCA_033319125.1. Taxonomy (NCBI): domain Eukaryota; kingdom Metazoa; phylum Arthropoda; class Insecta; order Lepidoptera; family Papilionidae; genus Parnassius; species Parnassius glacialis. The sequence continues at coordinate 5,790,975 of JAVANC010000022.1, read as the reverse complement.
AAACCGTCATAGGTGTCTGCCAATTTTATTTTTCAGTAACTTTTATTAAATATTTCAAGATGACAAAGCGGCAGACTTATTGCTATCACGTTTTTTTTGGGTCATTTTTTTACACCTTTAACACCTGAGCGTCTCTATATTGACCGTCGGTCAAACTAAAAAGTCCCCGTTTTATGTACCTCAGGTATAGGGGATTAACTGAAAAAAAAAGTGAAGCTTATTGAAATACCGTAAGTCTGCCACTCACTGGCTCTTAAGCTCTTTGTCATATTCCATATATTTAGAAAGAACTGAATTGTTGATTTCATAGGCCACAGAATTATTTTACTTCTTAATCTTCCCTACTAACCTATTATTTAAAAACTGTACACTTTTTAAAGAAATTTTGCTATAATTGCCATGTTCATCATTCATCATCATTACAGCCCTTTACAAGTCCACTGCTGAACATAGACCACCTGCATCCATCGACTTCCTGCATGTCTTACCAGGTCGTCACTCCATCTAGTGTGAGGTCGCCTTTCACTTCGCCTACCGGTACGAGGCTGCCTCTCGAGAACCTTTCTTCCCCATCGGTTGTCGGTTCTTCGAGCTATATGGCCGGCCCATTGCCACTTCAGCTTACTAATCCGTTGGGCTATGTCGGTCACTCTGGTTCTACTGCGGATATCCTCATTCCTAAGTTTACCACGCAGAGAAACTCAGAGCATAACCCTCTACATGGCTCACTAAGCGAACTTGAGCTTCCTCATCCGGCCAGCAGTGAAAGACTACGTCTCAGTTCCATATGTCATCACTGGCAACACGCACTGGTTGTACAATTTCGTTTTAAGGTTTTGAGGTATGTCTGACGAGAAGATGAGTCGTAGTTTCCCGAACGCTGCCCAGCCGAGTTGAATCCGACGGGTTCAATTGCCATGTTAGGCCTGTTATTTCCAAAATTTTACTACGAGGACATCAGAATAATAAGACCAAGATTTTAAATAGGTTTATGAATTTTTTTATGAATTTAAGACCATAATAGATAACCAGTTTACTTGTTAAAAACTTTTTTATATTGAAACCTATTTCTAAAGCTAATAACAGTCGAATATAAAAATCCTTAGAACAAATATCGGATGATCAGCTTAAACAATTAGTATATCAAAGTAAATTACAGCTTATAAACGTCTCACTGCTAGTTTACAGGCCTCCCCTCTCATTTTTAAGAAGGCTTTAGGGTAAAAATTATACGCCACGCTACCTTAATGCTTATTGGCGAACTTCAAATATTTACGAAATATTTTTTTTTATTCATAGACATGTGACTTCACGATATTTTTTTCTTTACCGCCGGCGGGAATCAAACCTAGTTTACTAAAACCTAAACTTAGTTAGTAGCAAGCCCTCAGCCTTCGAGCTACCACGGCCCTGTAAAAATAAAATAAAATTATTGGAATATAAAAAAATTACAATATAATGTCCAAACTCCTTGGTTTTATTTTTAGCAGCGCTTTTCCTATCTTAAAACATAACTATAAAATACCCCAAAACATAACAAGTTTTTTATGTAACATAATATTTCATAATATTCATATTGTTTTTGTTTTTGTTCATCTTGTTCATGCTTTCATTATTATGAAATGACTTAACCTTTTCGTACACTACATATAGGTCATTACTATTGTCTTAATATTGTGTCTGAAAACCGGACAGTGAAAGTGTCAAATACAGTCTATATTAAGATTTTCAACTGTGGATAGGCCGTGATAAATGAATTAGTATTTGAGTATGCAATGTAAATCATTACTTTTCGTATTGTTTTAGATACATAATTTTCATATTAATGAACATTCAACATAATTATTTGTAGGCCATATAAATATTTATCTCCACGCGTGATTTGAACTTGCGGCTCACTATATCACTTGGTAAGTGCGCTACCAAGCCGTCAAGTGTTGTAGTAAAATAATATATCAATGTATAATATTAATAGGTATATATTATAATATTGTAGTAGACAGCCGTGAGTGTCGTAAGAGGCGACAGTGGGAAACAGGCAGGAGATGGGCAGTAGCGTCTTCCTGACCACAATATTACAATAAGAGCAGCCAAATGGAAAACCCGCTCGCTAAGCGTGACAACTATGGCAAACATCCTCCCATGACGAATGCTACAAAGAGACGGCTCCGTGGCGCAGTGGCTTAGCAATCAGTTGTTGCGCTGGGGGCCGCGGGTTCGAATCCCGCACGGAACAAGTATTTGTATGGCCTACAAATAATTGTTCCGGGTCTGGATGTTTGTACTTATGCAATTTATGTTTGTAAACTGCCTCCACGACACAGGAGAAAATCCTAGTGTGGGGGTAACGTTTTTAAAAAAAAAGTCCCCGGCAGCCCCGGTATTCTTGGCTATGGTGGCGACTATGGTAACTGCGAGGCAGGGGTGCTAAGAATCTCCGGTGGAGGTTTGGTTGCCACCTAATACGACTTAGCCTGACACGCACGCGCCTTTAGGACTGATGAGATGATCCTGGAAGATATAGACAAGTTGCGTTGGGATATTATAGGATTATCCGAGATCCGAAGAGAGGGGAAGACACGGTAATCCTTAAATCCGGCAACTTGTTCTATCACTGAGAGGGTGACCATCTATCCTTTTTTCTGTATTTTACCAAGCCAGCGCTTGTCTACAATCCGTCCTGATGATAAATGGTGATTTAGCCTAAGATGATGAAGCGCACTGACTTAACAAAGAAAAAAGCCTATTCACTCTTGCCTTGAAAACACTTTAATCTGATGGAAAGACAGATGCTGGCAGCTTCGGAGTGGGATTTATCATCCACAAGTCTCGCGTTAACAAAGTTGTAAAGATTGTGAGTATGTCCATGCGGGCTGCGTACCCCCCTATACTCAGAATCACCAAGCGGTATTCGTTGAAGATCATACAGGTTTACGCATCAACTTCGGCACATCCCGATGAGTAGGTCGATGAAATGTATGAGGATAGTTTTTTGGGAGAGGGGGCAAACGAGCATATGGCTCACCTGATGGTAAGTGACTACCGTTTCCCATAAACAACTGCAACACCAGGGGAACTGCAGGTGTGTCGCCGGCCTTTTAAAAAGGGGTAACCTCTTTTCCTGACGATCCCTATGTCGTATAGGTCCGGAAAATCACCAGTGGTAAATTATTCGAGATGGTGTGGATGGTATCGGGAATTTTACCCAGATCTACGTTCGTGAAAAGTGGCGCCTGGGATTAATACGAACAATTCCTCAGAACACTCCCGTGGTAAATGCGAAAGGAAATGTAAAGGGATGCAACATCTCTTCGCAGTACCAGTGAATCGAGGTGATCGGAAAGAACTCGGTTGTCGACGATTCGAACCGCTTTGCGCTGGGTGCGGTCAAGTGGAAGAATCTGGAACTGGGCAGCCCCAGCCCAGAGATGGAAACAGTATTCCATGTAAGGCCGAACCTGCGCCTTGTAAAGTTGCAGTCGGTGATCCGGCATGAAATACTGTCCCACTCCTCTGAGCACGCCAAGTTTTTTAGATGCCAATTTGTCCTTTTCTTCCAAGTGACCACGAAACTGCACGTCACTCGATATATCGATGCCGACAATTCCGATACTGGCTGAGGCAACAAGGAGAGTGCCTTGAAACTGTGGATATACGACAAAGGAGTTCTTTTTAGCAGTAAACGCGCAAACTTTTGTCCTCTGAAGGTTAAACTGGATTAGATTTAGTCGCCTCCGCCCATCTATGAGTCACGTAGAACAGGAAATCTCCAGCTGATCGACTCTGACGAAAACCGTATTGGCGGTAACTAATCTGCTGGTGATCCTCAAGGTGCCGCATGAGCTGGCACTTTATAATGGATAACATTATTTTGGAGAACAAAGAGGTGATGGCTATAGGCCCGTAGTTAGACGGGTCTGAGCGGTCGCCTTTTTTAGGAATCGGGTGGACAAAAGCAGTCTTTCATGACTTCGGAACTACGCCTAGGGAGTAGGGGTACCGAAAAAGACCCGCTAGAACTGGTGCCAAATCCGTATCACACGTCCTCAGTACAATTGGGGGGATTCCGTCAAGCCCACTCAATTGGTGAATGTTCAGGGAGAGGAGTGCTTTGCGAACCGAGCGCTTTGTGAACTGCATATCCAGCATGGAGAACTCATACCGCGAAATGGTCGGTGGTGTGCTCCCCCGTCGTCGAGAGTCGAGTGCGTCCAGCAAAGAAAAAGCATAGCAGATCAGCTTTCTTCCTTACGTCACGCGCCAGTATGTTCGCCCTCCCTATGCAGAGATGGAAGAGATGGCTGATAAATGTTCCCTTGGACAGCCTTGTCGAGATACCAGAATGCACGAGTTCCCTAATGAAGGCGAACTAGATTCTCGACAATTCTGCCTATGGTTCTAACTTTGCCCTGGCAATGACTCTTTTGACGGACTTGATGGTGGAATTATACTTGGCTGTAACTAAGTTCTGCAAGACCTTCCGGAGAAGAACACAAAAACTCTCCGACACTCTTAATATCATGGCTGTTAGACGGGATATGAAGCTGCAGTTTTCTACAGATTTGACAGAATACAGGCATTAAAGTTGGTAAAAAATTACTTCGCGTCAGATCTAGTCGTAGCGATCAGCCACCGCAGAGTCTAGATCACCTGAAGATCCCTCGTATAGAGGAGAAACACATCTCGTATTATCGTCAGTGGTGTGTCTTTCCTTGTGTAGTGGTGTTGGGAGTGGTGGTGACGGTGATAATGCACGCAATTAAGGGAGGACGGGAGGTGCTCTTCAAACTAGTTAAGACACATAATTTTATTTTATCGAGCGAATGTACGCCAAGTAATTTTTTACCAACTTTGATATAAGGGACTTCTGCAAAGTAACGCCTGATTTTATTAAGAATACAGGCAACTTAACAGACAAACCTCTGAATGTATGCGGCGGGACTTACGCAACTTAGAAGCGGTCGAGCGGTACCAGGGCTCGTCTTTGTCAGAAATTTGTGGCAGCATCTTTTCCCGGATACCTGAGATTTTAAAGGAGTTTGAGAGGTTCTTTGGGCAGCTGTACGCGTCATCGTTGGGGCCATACGGAAGTGTGAGTAACGATTCAAGAGCAAATCTTTACCGCCACTATTCCGAGGATAGCACAGATTTTAGTCTGAGCAAGATTAAAATAGCTGTCCAGCACTTTAAAAAGGGAAGGAAATTACAGCAGAGCTTCTGAAAGTGGGTGGAAAACCGGTACTTAAACTCCTTTAGAAGCTTTTTAATTCCGTCCTCCATTGTGGGACTCCTTCGAAGGCGTAGAGCAGAAATACGGTGGTCTTGTTCTTCCAGAAAGCGACGACACTCTTTTGAAGAACTACAGACCAATTTAATATGTTTATTTCTTTAAATTTTTCTCTGAGGGGCTCTTTACAATTTAGGTTATAAATCGCCCGTACGGCTTTCTTTTCTAAAACAAATATAGCTTCAATATCAGTTGTATTACCCCCATAGCAAAATTCCATAAGACATTACGCTATGAAAGTAACTAAAATACACCAATCTAGCTGTCTCAACATCTTTGAGACTTCTTATCTTTCTTACAGCATACGCTGCACAACTAAGGCTTCTCGCTAATTTGGCTATTTTGTGGCCCCATTGAAGTTTTGCATCAATAGTTATAACAAGAAAAACAGTGGTATCCACAAGACTCAACCCCTCCCCATTTAAGAGCACATTGGTTTTCAAATGTTTTGCATTAGGTATTGTAAATTTAATACATTTTGTGTTATTGCCGTTTAAGAGCAAATTGTTGGCGTTAAACCAACGTACTAATTTTGATAGAGCATTATTTACATCGTCATAATTAAATGACTGCCGTTTGAGTTAAAAAACTAAAGAGGAATCGTCAGCTAATACTATATCATGATTGTCCCCTACAAGATAAGGTAAGTCATTGATATAGATTAATAACAGGAATGGACCAAGAATCGAGCCCCGAGGAACGTCCATTGAGACTACCGAGCTGGAGGAACCTTTATCATTTATCATGACTTTTTGAGTTCTGTTACTTAAATATAAAGGAATAAGTCTAAGCGCCAAATTTTTTACACCGTAATGTTGTAGTGTCCTGATAAATGTCTTATAATGAACACAATCACAAGCCTTGGAAAGATCACAGAAAATATCTAAGGCATCTTTTGAATTCTCCCAGGCATTAAAATATATTTATTATTTATATATTTATTATTAATATATATATATATATGTTTTATAAGTTCGACTTCAGCGTCGGTAGTCCAGCAACCCACTGTAAAACCACATTGATTTTTATAAAGCAATTTATTTATATTAAAAAAATTACATTTAACTTAAAACTATTTTTTTCAAAAAATTTTTCTTAATGGTGGTAGTACAGAATAGGTTTAAAATTGGCGGGATCTAATGTACTACCAGATTTAAATTAAACTATGACTTCTATGTTTAATGAGATCAGGAAACACACCATATTCGACTCTTGTATTAAAAATTGTAGCTAGATAAGGTGCTATAGTATCTATTTTAGATGCAATAAATTTAAAGTAAATCTCCCATAAGTCTGCCGTTTCCTTAACATCCATAGTTTTGAAATATTTAACGATATCTTTTGTCAATATTCTATGGAATTTACAAGTGTTTGAATAAGGCTTTACGTTTTGTTTAAGGAATGATTCGGCAAGAGTAGGAGAGTAATTCAATGATTTTGTTATCAAATAGAACATTATTTCTATTAGTTATGGTTAAAGAATATATACGAAAATTCCGCTGTATCCATTATCTTCGTTACGCTTTTATCTCTTTAAAAGAATATTGGGAAGAAAAGATGGAAGAAGCTTTTCGCCGTATTGTTTATGTTCTTTTTCCACATATAATCCAGCTTTCAATATTCAATTTCTTTTAATTTATATAACATAATATACAATATTATTTAAGATGTAGATGTCTATGGGCCGCAGCAACCACTTACCATCAGGTGGACTGTGTGCTCGTTTTTTCACCCTTATCCTATAAAAAAAAAAATATTTTATTATATCCAATATTAAAAAAAACTACAATAATAAAAAACTAACACTATTAACTTAATGGTCATACAGTCATACTCCCCGTAATAATGTTTCAAGAACGCTGGCTGTGTACATCTAAGATGAGAGGCCGCCAAAGTGTCTACGCAAGTAGCATCCTACACTAGGGCTTTACTTCTTACGTTATCTGCCCTTACTCCCAGTGTACCATGAAATTAGGTATCAAAATATACTGTGTTGAAATTAATTAAATTTACTTATTCATGTTCATCGACAATAAAGAGGGCCGACATCGAAAATCGATAACAAAATACATGAATCTCAAATAACCAAAATATTCGCAGTGATAATATATGCAATATTTACTCTTTATCTGGTTTTGTTTGCAAAATGTAGTCAAAAAGGTATTTTTACCCGTAAGAATATCACTTATTGATTATGAAATAATTAAAAAATTTAGAATCCTGGCTTTTTTAAACTAAAAATCCACGAATTATGTGGCGCCAAAGATAGATACCGTGAAATTGAATAGATTGACTGGGATTGCAAACTTTTTGTGACTTTACATATTCATCTAAGAAATTATCATGACGTTCTACAAAACACTTATCTTGGAAACTACCTTCCTCGTATTGTTATTAATAATGGAAAAAAATCTAATAGCATTTTCGAGTAAATTTATACAGCGGTGCGTCATCTTGTCTCGCCCCAGTGGGAACTTGGCTAATTCTGAAGCGGTTATCGCATAAAAGAAGGTCAAAATGCCTCCACGAACCCACTACATTGCCGCTTTGACAAATAACCTACACATAAACATATTATTAAAATTAATTTTATTTCTACCGCTCGCATATTATATTCCTGAACGTCAATATGGCACAACCCCACGCCTTAAATTGAAAATCCCTTTAGCAATTTTCAGTAACTAATTGGTAAAATTTGGCACGTATATTACGTTATTGGTACCTTAGGGTGTTTTAAAATACCTATTAAACAAAATGTGTGATCCTGACATATAATATAAATATAGAACCAGAGTTAATCCTTGATGACTCTTTGGCGTCGTATTATATTGTTGACATTATATTATTTAGATTTATGTATATGGTAAAGCCACGCTGCAGCACAAATGGGTCGACTCAACCGGTGTAGGACCACGTTCTCACAGACACCAGCGTGAAACAGGAGAATAACTCTACTGTGTTTCGTATTATGGTGAGTGTAAAAAGACAAGAGACCCTTTTTACTGGCAAAAATTATTGGTCCTCAGATGTGACAACGCTAAATTGAACTATTTCCGGCGGTTGATTGTTTGCAGGTCGTTAATTTATTGTGCTGGACTATGACGTGACCTTGTAAATTGCTAAAGTTTTTCTTCTAAATTTGTCGCAAATCAACTAATCTTTACAAAACATCACATTTATACTTTGAATATGTGAACTGCAGCAAAAAGTTATTAGAAATATGAAGAATTTTAATTCAAATGATTGGACGTTTTTTATTTAGATATCACACTGGGAATGTCAACTATTATTATCAAGGTCTTATATAAACTTTCGCTAAATGCTGCATATTTCGGTGAAAGTAATTTTCGGTAGAAATATGTTACAAAATAATTGAGTGTCGTAAGTGACAACTAATTTTATTGTCGAAGAACATGACCGGCGACTGGGAGCAGAGCTATACAAAACGTCTACCTAGAGTGACGATTATTTCATATATTCACAATTAAGACAAAACTTTCCTACATCGGGAGAGACCTATGTCCAGCAAGGGGCTGAAAAAGAACTAGAAACTACAGTGGTAGAGCCACGTGGCAGCTTTTGCTGTCGCACGGATGGGCCGGCTCGAACCGGGGTGGTACCACGACCTCACAGAATACCAGCGTGAAGTAGAGGTTTACCTTTGCGTTTCGCTTGGTGAGTGCAGGTGGCCGGAGGCCCTTTTTACTGGAAATGAGGCATTCCATCTTAGTCCTCACGGGTGACGACGCATCTACATTTTGATTTTTGATAGAAGATTGATGTAGATGTCTATGGGCCGCAGCAACCACTTACCATCAGGTGGACTGTGTGCTCGTTTGTCACCCTTATCCTATATAAAAAAAAAACTAGATTTATAATATTACAGGTATCTAAACGTCATCTTTCCAGAATGAGGCTGTCACTTAAAACGTTTCTTACCTTGGATTATTGATAAGTCATCGCGCACTCTGGCTAAACATCGCCGGCGCTCCTGTAAAATGCGGCAACAAATACTACGCCGAAATCGGCGTACCCGAGCCAGTCGCGTTGCTGGCAACGCGTGAGGTGGACGTACCGAGTGTTTTATTAAATTTTGATCATAATCCTAAGTAAAATACCAGTTTACGTAGTGTAACTCTATAAAAATAATACTATAATAAATACACTGGGATCACATTCCAACAGTAAGTATCATACAATTTCGAAATTTTAACATAAAATAACACGAGCCATAAATAAGTCACAAAATATGATTGACGCTATTTAGTATTGCCACGTATACAAAAATAAAGTTCCCCGTGGCTGATATTTTTATATGTGAATTTATTGTTACTATATTTTATAATATAATATATTTAACTTATTATAATATAATATAGGGGGTCATTGTAGAAGCGTGCTCGTCGCGACCCCTACCAGCCCTTTTCAGGGCTGCAATTCTACTCAGCTCTGCTCAGCGCACCCATGCCAACGAGGGTTAGGGCGTCCCCCCAAGGCGACGCACACCAGCTCGTCCCCGTTGGTGTGGAATACAGCGCGCAAAGCGGCGATGGGGACCGTCACCCGTCACACACAGCCCGACACGGCGGAAGGTGGAGGACAGAGTGCAGAGTTGGCACGTGGAATGTTAGAGGAGGCATGAGAGATAAGATGAATAAGTTGATCGAAATAATGAAAGAAAGAGAATTAGATGTCGTGTGTATGTCGGAGACCAAACGGAAGAGCAGTGGTACTGAAGAGCTTCCTGGCGGGGCGTTAGCTCTATGGTTCGGAGTCCCAGAGAGCGAGAGCGCCTGCCAGGGAGTGGGGGTGCTGCTGTCGTCTCGGTTGGTCGATGTTATGACTGAATATAAGGTTGTGAACTCAAGACTTCTCTGGGTTCGCTTTAAATTGGGACTGACGAAGTTTTTTTTTTTACTTATTATAAGCCAGTGCTTGACCACAATCCCACCTGGTGGTAAGTGGTGATGCAGTCTTAGATGGTAAATCGCACTGTCTTATCGTAACAAAACCCTATTCACTCTTGCCTTGAAGACGCCTAGATTGTATTCGGACGGAAAGATAGACGCTGGCAAATTATTCCACTCCTTTGCTGTACGCATTACAAAAGACGAAGCAAACCGTTTGGTTCTAATGCGTGAAATATCGACAACAAAGGGATGAAGACCCGCCGAACGTCTGGTTGTCCGATGGTGGAAAGGAGAAGGAGGAATTAAGGCGTGTAATTCCTGCGCACACTCACCGAAATGCATCCTATAGAATACCGAGAGACTGGCTACTCTGCGCCTGTGCTCTAAGCTGACAAGATTGGTTTCAACCAAATCAAGGTCACCAATGAGCCTCTTAGCGCGTCTCTCCACTGAGTCCAATGCTGCCAGGTGGCATTTTGCAGCACCAGCCCATATGTGACAGCAGTACTCCATGCACGACCGGACTTGGGCTTTATATAAGGTAAGAAGCTGCCCCGGCGTGAAGTACCGCCGCACCCTTGCAAGGACACCAAGTTTCTTTGCGGCTGCTTTGGCTCTGGACTCGATGAACCGCCCAAAGTTTAGGTTCGGAGAAAATTCAATCCCTAACAACTGAAGGCGGTCAGTGTACTCCAAGGATACATTCCGGAAAGTAGGAGCCAAGGTGAGCGGGCTCCTTTTAGCGGTAAAAAGACACGCTTGTGTTTTGGAGGCGTTAAATCTCACGAGATTGGCATCGCCCCATTCGGAGACTGCCTGTAGTGTGAGACTCACACGCTCAACCATAGCCTCTCTTTCTGACTGGATTTGATACCGACTGGCCCGGGCGCTTGGTTGGAATCTCTCCACAACTGTGCTTTTATTTTTTTTTGTTATTCCTTTTGGCTGTTTATGCGCCGGTAGCTTCGTCGTCAGGGGCTAAGCTGGAGGAGTTTTGGGAGAATGTAAGAGAAGTTCTATATTTGGCTAGGGGAAACGAAAGAATTGTTGTATGTGGTGATTTGAATAGATGGGTCGGTACCGCTCGACCAGGGTATGAGTCGGTGCTTGGAAAGTTTGGCAATAAAAGGGTTAATGATGCTGGCAAGCTTATACTGGCGGTATGCAAGGAAAAGGGTCTTCTTGTGACAAACACTATGTTTAATCACAAGAAAATCCATATGTATACTAGAGAAAGAAAGATTGAGAGAAGTATGATCGATTTGTTCCTGGTGGATGACCGACTGCGAAAACAGGTGATGGATACGCGAGTGTTCAGGGGTGCTGACCTGGGAACGGATCACTATCTAGTGATTACTAGATTTAGGGGTCTGTTCGCGGGTTGGCGCTACCGGACGGCAGTAACAGAACCACAACCGGTCTGTCGCATCCGAAGCTGGAAGCTTCAGGAAGCGGATACTAGGGACAAATATCATGCAAGGGTAGCCGAAAAGCTTGACACCATCGATGGCAGAAAAGAATGTGTAGAAAGAACATGGCAGAACCTTAGGGATGGAATGGTTAGTGCAGCGGAAGAAGTGTGTGGAACAATATAAAGAGGCAGTAGTAAAAGAAGAGATGCATGGTGGAATGATGAAGTGAATGAAGCTGTAAAGAAGAAGAAGAGAGCATGGTTAGACTACTTGGCCTCTAGTAATGATAAGGATATGAAAGAGAAGATGAAAGAAAGATATAAGCTGCAGAAAGTTCACACGAAAGCATTGATTGAGGAAGTGCGTGAAAGGTGTAGAATGGAAGCGGACGAAAGGTTGTCGCACAACTTTAAAAAGAACTCCAAACACTTCTGGAAAGAAGTTGGAAGGACCCAAAGTGGTGCGACGGTCTTAAGAATGAACAAAGTGCTTTCGAGAACTAATGACGTCCTCACAGAAAAATCGGACGTCATGCAGAGATGGAGCGAATTTTATAGAGAAATGTATTTGTGTGATGATCTTAGTGACGCTAGACCCGGACTTAGATGACACTGAGGTCATCAGTATGAAACAGATTGAACGTGCGATCCGAAGTTTGAAATGTGGTAAGGCTGCGGAACTAGACAGAGTTACTGTTGAAATGGTCGAGTATAGTGGGCCTCGTGTCTGGGACAGCTTTCATCTGCTACGCAATTTGTGCTGGCGGACGGGGGATGTCCCGGATGATTGGCGATCCGCAGTCATTGTGCCTTTATATATAGGTAAAGGTTCAAATTTTGACTGCGGGTGCTATCGGGCGATTCAGCTTGACCAGTTTAGCAAGTAAAGTTTACTCAAAGGTTTTGACACATAGGATGCAAGGGAAATCGGAAAGATTTCTATGGGAGGCACAATGCGGATTTAGACCTGAAAGAGGATGCACGGATCAAATGTTTTCTCTCCGCATGATCACGGAGAAGCTTCTGGCTGCTAACCAGAAGATTTTCTGTGCTTTTGTGGATCTTGAGAAAGCATTTGATAAGGTTGTAAGGTAGAGAATGTGGGAACTGTTGCCGGGGTACGGTGTGGATGGTCGATTGCTAAGGGCTGTGCAGTCACTTTACTGTGACTGTAAAGCCTGTGTGCGGGTAGGGCATGACCTGTCACCCATGTTTAGCGTCCAAACGGGTGTAAAACAGGGTTGTGTCATGTCTTCCTGGCTGTTCATACTGTATCTCGACAGCTGTTTACAGAAGCTGAAAGATAGCTCTTTGGGTGTGGAATTGGGTGACATAAAAGTAAATTGTCTGCTGTATGCCGATGATGCAGTGCTTATTGCACCATCAGAGGCAGAACTGCAGGCATTAGTCACGTGTATGAAAGAGGAATGTGAAATTAAAGGTCTCCGTTTGAATGCTAATAAAACTAAGGTTCTGGTATTTGAAAGGGACGAAGAGAGAACGAAGTGTGAAATATGGGTAAATCAGGAATGTCTAGAACAGGTAAATGAAATTGTATACTTAGGGAGTGCTTTTAGCCAGGATGGAAGATGTGATTTAGATGTGGACAGGAATGTCGCTGCCGGGAACAAAGTCAATGGTGCCCTGACTGCGTTAGTCAAAAGGCAAGGCGTAGTGAAGAGTGCACGCCTTGCAATACATAACGCAGTGTTGGTACCGACTTTGTTATATGGCAGCGAAACCTGGGTATGCCAGAAGAAGCATAAAAGCAAGTTGAATGCAGTGGAGATACGATCTCTTCGTAGAATGTGCGGCGTTACCATGGCCGACCGAAAGCGAAACGAAGAGATTCGCAATATGGCAGGTTTGAAAGATGACCTTATCACAAAAATTGATAAGGGCGTGCTTCGTTGGTTTGGGCACGTTGAGCGAATGAGTGAAGACTGAACGGTGAAGAAAATATATAGCGCGAAAGTTAATATTAAAAGGTGTCGTGGTAGACCGAGAACTTTCGAAGACCATGTGAGCAAATTGCTCGAAGAGGGGAGGGTCAAGAGTACTCGGATACCTAGACGTGCATGTATGAAGAAGATAATGAATCTGAAAGAAGCGAAAGAGGTATGTAGGGATCGTGACACTTGGCGATCTGTTCTCTCTGGCTACCCCGTCAGGCTTGTGCGTGAAGATAAGTAAGTAAGTATAACATAATATATTTAACTTATATAATATAACCTAATTCTATATTATTTAATGTTTATTTCCCTAGTATTGCTCAAATGACCAAATTTCCGTTTATTAGGGTTCCGTATCCAAAGAGTATCAACGGGACCCAAGTCTCCACTATAGTTCTGTCTGTCTGTCAGCAAGCTGTATCTTATGAACCGTAATATGTAGATACTTGAAATTTGAACAGAAAGTGTATTAATATTGCTGCTATAACAACCTAAAAATATTTTTTTTTTCATTATAAATGGGATGACTAAATCCATGTTCCTTCAAATCTCTGGTATTAAATATATCAAATAAAACTACTTGTCGCAATTTTTTTATCAAAAATCCCAAGTTTTCTACAGCAATGCGATTATGTCACTACCTACAAGATGGCAACAAGTTATCGAAAAGAATGCACCCATATATATTATAATTAAACGTAATAAAACTAAAACAAAAACGTCTTGAATTTGTATACAAATACGAAGGAATTTTTTTCCCGATCTTTTATACTAAGTAAAGGTGTAACAAAATAGTACTCAATAACTGAAGGAACGATTCAGCCCGTCAACATGAATATTTTTTTATGGAATCATATTCGAAATTTTCAATTTATACACGGTAGATCCATACTGCAGCTATATTACTGGTATAGTTGTAGCACGAATGGGTCAGCTCGACCGGGGAAGGACCATTCTCTTACAGAATACCAGTGTAAAATAGCAGCTTAACGCTGCTCTGTTTCGTATGGTGAGTGTAGAGAACCGGAGACCCTTTTTAATGGAAACGAGGCATTCCATCTTAGTCCGCTGGGGTTGCAACGCATCTGCATTTTGATTCTTAATCAAGAATAGATGTAGATGTCTATGGGCCACAGTAACAACTTACCATCAGGTAGACTGTGTGCTCGTCTGTCACCCTGATCCTATAAAAAAAATCTCAAAGGCAGTTATTCCATACAAAATTTCGTTCAAACTTGTTAAAAATATATGACCTCAATTTTCTTGCGATTTCGAAGATAGATCTATATTCGATAGTAAAAGTTGTTTATATTGACGCGTAGAATAGAAATAGAAAATACTATTTTGATTACACCAAATATATAACCTTTTTTTATTAATAATTTGTGAATATTAGAGAGAGAGAAAAAAATTAAAATGAAAAAATAATGCTTTATCATTTTTTCATATGTCACTTACTCAGAAGAAAAGCCTATACATAATATACACAATTATATTGATACATTTGTTATTAATAAATTATTCATTTTTAAGTATTTCTGAAATCCATTCATAACTATGAACTTAACTACTAAGCCATAGCATAAAATAAATTTTCCCATTAATCGGGTAAGAGTTAAGATGCTAGCATATACAATTTTTCACCCACACTAGCATCCTTGCCAATTGTCTTATATACACTACAATATCAAGATGCCTTATTCACGGAGTTGTAACTTTCAGGTAGCGCTGTATCTAGTCAGAGCACGCGATAACTTATTAATAATCTGAGGTTTCTTTCGTACATAAATAGCTTCAGTCGAACCCTCAGAAGTTCTGTTGTAAATAAACACTCACTCAGTGCATTGAGTTTTAAGATGCTGTAGAACAATCTTAGTCTTATTTATATTATCGATATAGTGTAAGATGAGACTTACTTTCATGATGTACTCACACTTGCGTGTGGTTTCAATGCGGATGTTTCTACAAAACCTCTCAATCTCAACAATAGGGAAACTACGTGGTAAAAGTTAATTAGATATAAAATCATCATAATAAATCAAGCATCGCCAATTCGTATAACATACGACAACTACTTTCGCTAGATTAAAATCTCTATATTGCCACAAACAGAAGTATCTGAGTTCTAAGAGGTAGTAAAAAAAATAATTGTGGAAATAATCACTAGATGTTTTTTGGCACAAATCTCATACTCTTCTTTTACATTCTTCCACTAGTTTCACTACTTAACTTTGGGTAGTTCTACGTTCTGTTTGCTGGCCGTATGAGGAAGCTCAAGGTCGCTCAGCGAACTATGGAGAGGACTATGCTCGGGGTGTCTCTGCGTGATAAACTTAGAAATAAGGATATCTGCAGTAGAACCAGAGTAACCGACATAGCCCAACGGATTAGTAAGCTGAAGTGGCAGTGAGCCGGCCATTAAGCTCGAAGAACCGACAACCGATGGGGAAGAAAGGTTCTCGAGTGGCAGCCTCGTACCGTAGGCTAAGTGTAGGGCGACCCCCCACTAGATGGAGTGACGACCTGGTGAGACATGCAGGAAGAGGATGGATGCAGGTGGCCTCAGAACCGTGCTTTGTGGCATTGCTTGTGGATGCTTATGTTCAGCAGTGGACTTGTGAAGGGCTGTAATGATAAATGGTGTTCTGCAGTGGACTTGTGTAGGGTTGTAATAATAGTGAAGATGATGATGATAAACACTAGATATTTTTATACGTTAGCTAAACTTGCATGTGTATTTTGTTAGATCGGTAAGTGCAGTCAACAATTATAAATATAACTCTGTCAAATATCTAATGATATGGCTCATTTTAATGTTGGAAAATTATATAATAAATGAAATAGGTTTGTTTAATTCCAGCAAAATGCGACGTAAAAGCTTTTTGAAAGTTCATTCATACTGTGTTTATCCAATCTAATCGTACCTCTCAGGCGTTACCGTAATTGCTAATTACGGTAAAACCTTCCAACTTTTGGAGCAACGTTTAGTGAATTACTTACAGTTTGACAATTTTAACTCGTAAGTTTTCCAATTTAAATTTCTTTCAATTCAAGGTGTGACTTGTAGTTTTTGAATAATTTTTAATAATTTATATTGAAGTCGGTTGTACAATTTTTTTATTTTAAATTATAATTTTTTACTTGTTCTGAGGCAAGTCTAATTGGCTTTTATATGATAAGTCGGTGTGCTTTTACATCATTAGCGCATCAACGCTTACCACAAGGGTGGATAGTATTGAAATACTGGTTTTAAATACTAATATATTTTGTCCAAGTGTAAATAAAAAATTAACAACCATTTTGCTTGCGAACGCTGCTGTTATATTTTATTAACATTATGAACGTTGTTGTGACTTTAATATCGCAAATAATGTAAGATAATTTTTAATGTATGTAAAATAACACAGCTTACTACCAATAAAGTTTGATAGCTTCCGACAGTTTTTAATTAAGTTATCACAGTGACTGAAAGAATATCAATATCGAAAAGATTCTATGTAAAAATAGATGTAGATTGTAGATGCAACAAAATACATTGACAACTGTAGTTAGTATCGAAATTAATCATAATTTACACCATTATAATTTGTACACCGCGCATTGGTATTGTGAGAATATTCACTACTCTAATTTATTCTGTGGGTGTCGTTAGAGGCGTTTAACAAATATTAGTAGAAGAATCTTCCTGATAACAGCTAAATAAAAACAAAAAACTAATCAAGCGGATGGGCAATCGCATTGGCCATACGTAGCAATTTTTGGCAAATATCCCATGTGATATATATGGGGAGGCCTACGTTTAGCAGTAGACTTAATAATATTAATTATTGATACTAATTTTCATCATCATCATCATCATTACAGCCTTTCATAAGGCCCCTGTTGAACATAGGACTCCCCCACAGAATACCACAAAGCACGGTCCTGAGTCACCTGCATCCATCGACATCCTGCATGTCTTACCAAGTTGTCACTCCATCTCCTGGGGGTCGCCCTAACACTTCGCCTACCGATACGAGGCTGACACTCAAGAACCTATTTTCCCCTTCGCTTGTCGGTTCTTAGAGCTATATGGCCGGCCCACTGCCACTTCAGCTTACTAATCCGTTGGGCTATGATGGTTACTCTGGTTCTACTGCGGATATACTCATTCCTAAGTTTATCACGCAGAGAAACCACGAGCATAGCCCTCTCCATAGCTCGCTGAGCGACCTTGAGCTTCCTCATGTGGCCAGCGGTGAAGGACCACGTCTCAGATCCGTAAGTCATCACTGGCATTACGCACTGGTTGTACACTTTCTTTTTTCTCTTTTTTTTTAAACGTTACCCCACACTAGAATTTTCTCCTGTATCGTGGAGGCAGTTTACAAACACAATTGCACAAGGAAAAACGTCCAGACCCCGGAACAATTATTTGTAGGCCATACAAATAATTGTTCCGTGCGGGATTCGAACCTGCGCCCCCCAGGCGCAAGCAACTCATTGCTAAACCATTGCGCCACGGAGCCGTCAATATCGTCTTAAGGTTTTGAGGTATGTCTGACAAGAAGATGTGTCGTAGTTTCCCGAACGCTGCCCAGCCGAGTTGAATCCGTCGATTGACCTCTCGATTGAAGTTGGACTTACCTAGTCGGAATGTTTGTCCGCAGGTAAACAGACTCGTCAACAACTTCGAGATTAGTGCTCCCAACAACTACCGGCATAGGTGTGACATGGACAATAAACATGATCTTCGTTTTGTTCTTTGTTTGTTTCCCCCCCCCAGCACCTAAGACCTATGCGTTTGGAGCACTATTGAGGTCATTGAGCATGGGGCTTAGATCCACTAGCGATTCTGCTATAAGGACTATATCGTCGGCAAATCGAAGGTGAGTTATGTACTCCGCCATTGATGTTAATACCGTATTTTTTTCAGTCCAGAAGCTTGAAAACGTCTTCCAATGCAGCGATTCACCGCTTAATATAACATCGTTTCGGGGATATAACATCACAACAACCTGTCTTATACCTCTCTGCAATTGGATAGGTTTAGTACTCTGGTTCTGTACTCGGATAGCCATCGTAGCCCTACTGTACAAGCACTTCAGCACTTCCATATGCCGACAGTCAAATTGGCACCGCTGAAGGACTGCAGCACCGCCCAAATTTCGACGGAATCAAAGGCTTTCCTCATAGTCTACATACACCAGACATAGTGGCAAATTGTACTCCTCGAACTCTGTACATTTTGCCGAAGGATATGTAAGTGGTCTATGGTGCTAAAGCCCTTTCGGAAACCGGCTTGCTCGGGAGGCGGGAAGTCGTCAAGTCTGCGCGCGACATGATTCGTAATGACTCTCGAAAACAGCACGTAGACGCGGCTCAGAAGGGAAATCAGTTCGTAGTTCTTCAAGAGAGCGTTGTCACCTTTCTTGAAGAACAAGACTACCGCACTTCTGCTCCACGCCTTTGGTGTAACGCCACCATGGAGGACGGAATTAAAAAGCTTCTGAAGGACTTCAAGTACCGGTCTTTCACCCCGCTTTCAGAAGCTCCGCTGTAATTTCATCTTCGCCTGGAACCTTGCCGTTTTTAATTTGCTGGAGAGCCATTCTAATCTCGCTCAGACTGACGTCCGGGATATCATCGGAATAGTGTCGGATAAGACTCGCTTTTGGATCGTTACTCATACTTGCGTGTGGCTCCAACGATGGACGTGTACAGCTGCCCATAGAACCTCTCAACCCCACTCAAAATCTCAGGTGCCCCGGAACGAGCTGCCACATTCAGTCTTCAGCTTAACAATCGGCTCTTTCTGGCAGACAGATCTCTGACAAAGACTTTGGAGCCTTGATTCCGCTCCATCTTTCTTCAATACAAGCTGTATTGAAGTTGCGTAAGTCCCGCCGCATGCATTTGGAGATCTATCTCTTCAGTTGCCTGTATGCTGTCAAATCTGTTGAAGAATTAAGCTCTATCCCCCTTATAACAGCCATTAGATTCAGAGTGTGATCGGAGAGTTTTTGTGTTCGTCTGTGGCCGGGTCTTGTAAAACTTAGCTCCGACCGCATGGACAGTTTCCACGAGCTTGTCATTCATATCGTCCACTTCCTCAGCAGTCTTCTAGGCACTGAAAAAGGTTTTGTAAGTCGAGCTGAAAGGTTTCGGGACATTGGATTAGAGCTCGAGGGGGACGGAGCGTTGACTTCATTAGACGAGACCTCTCCAACTTAACGTTTAGGTTCAGTGTGCCTCTAACAATTCGGTGATCGCTACCAGTTTTCCACCCTCGCTATCACGAGACATCACTGAACAGTTGTCGTCTGGTCGTCATAATGAAGTCAATCTCATTTTTTGTGGAACCGTCGGGGCTCGACCAGGTCCACTTCCAATGGGGCCGCTTCTGGAAAAAAGAGTTCATCATAAAGAGTCCCTCTTTCTCCATGAAGTCGGTTAGCTGCTGGCCCCTTGGGTTCCGTTGCCCTATTCCGAATTTCCCTACTTTCAGCTCACCGTTCTCTCTTGTGCCTAGTTTTGCGTTGAAGTCTCCCATTAACACCGTATAGTGGTTTTGGAGGAGTGCATGCTCTATAGATATCCTCATACATTTCTTCCACCTCCTCTTCGGGGTGTGCCGTGGTTGGTGCGTAAACCTGTATGACCTTCAGCGAATACCGTTTGGTAATTCTGATTATAAGGTACGCAACCCTCGTCGACACACTCTCAATCGTTACAACGTTGTTAACGAGGGACTTGTGGACGATAAATCCGACACCTTCTTGGGACAGATGGTCGCCCTCCCGGTGATAGAGTAAGTGCTGGATTCGAGGATTACCGTGTCCTCCCCCTCTCTTCGGACTTCGGATAATCCTATAATATGCAGCGTAACTTGCCTATCTCTTATTCCAGCTCCACGATCTCCTCGTCAGTCCTCAGGGTGCGTGCGTTGTATATTGCCAGGTATATAGTATACGATACTAATTTTAGTTGTGGTAATTCATATGATAAAGGGCCTTCCTTTTAGACGAAACTCTTTGCTTTTCCAGTTCCAAATTCTTAATTAATTTTTGTAATTTTTACAGACATCTGATGAGCTGAAATTTAACATATTGTATATATGCTACTATAATAAAGCTCTCCACGTTGATTTCGGTCACGCCTGCCAGCCTCAGCGGAGACAGGCTAGCGCGAAAGTATACCCAAGCTTCTTTTTTAAATAGACTTTATATTTATTACCAAAATACAATGAAATAATGACACCAATGATCCATATTGGTGTGACTATTTCATTTTAATTCACTTGTTTTTTCATTTCTACTAATCAACGTACACAATAAACTGTAGAAAGTCGTTAACATATTTCAGAGTCATAACATTTTTATCTGTTTATTAGTTATAGCACTCCCGCTCTCACAATAATTTTTTGTACATTGTTATAGTAAAGTTTGTATTTATTGCTCCCATAAACAATGGCTTATTATACGGCTATTGAGTTTTCTTAACAGTTTTATGGATGTAATAATGTTTTGGAAATAATAATATTTTTGTCTAGTCTGAAATATATTTTTACTGATAGTTTTTATTTCGGAACATAAGCCTTCAAGGTTTCAATAAAAAATATAACACATATGGTTAAAATCATTTAATAAATGAAATATGGTGATACAGATTGTAATATTATAATTTTAGCTGTTTTCAATAAAGGAGTAGGCTTAATTCGAGTGTATGTATGTTTATGTAGATTACTCAATATTCAATTATTTACGACCGACTTTAATGTTTCTTTTTTCATAAAATTGGTTTTGGGTTTGATTAAAGGAGATTTATTTTAAATGTTACTATTTTGACGACATTCGAGCTTTTATATTCCTTATTCCATTCAAAAAGGGAAACAAGATTAGACTTATTAATTAAGATTAATAGCACCTCTTGGCGTGTGGGCCATTAGATTTGTCGTTATGATGCCGTGTATAAGCAGAATTCAAAGAACTAAAAAGAAATTACTGTATCTTAGCTTCAGATGTTAAAGCTTCAATACTTCTATTCCTATGTCTTAGCGGCAATTTCTGTAGCTAATATTCGGAAGTAATTTTATTCATTTTAGTTTTTTGAATTCGGCTTTTAATTTTTGGAAAACGTCTAGTTTTCTCATTAACCGACGAGTGAGTAAATTGTTTATACATTGTTCCATAGGATGTAAGCTTTTATATTCACTGTAAATTTTAATTGTTCCATTGTCTCTTCCCTTGTATCTAGTTCCCCGCAGTAAATTGAAACCAATCTAATACAACTGTGAAATAATCAACTCAAGTTCATTGTGGGGTCTTGAAATGTGAAACGAACAGTCTCTCTGTGAATTCGTACAAAAACAACAGATTCAATCTGTTCGTTTATTTCGAGTTTCACTCTCTTACACTTAATTTAACTTGATTTATATAAGTTTCATTAGGTATAAAACCACGTTATATTATGATTTTTTAAAATTAAGGCAATCAACAGATTCACATCGCAAAAAAGGAAGGGAGAATATGCTTATAATAAATCTAATATAGCGAGTGCAGATGGCGCTGGCACACAAGTAAAATCGTCTCGTTTAAATATTTAATTTAAAAATAGTACCAGTGAGTTATTTAGTATAATAGCGTTAAAATTCAGTGGTTTTAGCTACTATATAACAGTGATAGTGTTATCTATGTGTATTATTGTGTGAGAAAGAAAGATTTTAAGATTTTCAAATCCGTTGTATTTGAATGTATTGTGACAAAATACTAGTTTTGCCTTTAATATAATAGTTCAAAAGACGGTTAACATAGTGAAATTAGGCTAAATTATACCATTAGTTATCTTCAGGACTTTAAATAGTTAGTAATTTAAATACTTAATCTTGTGACGGTTATATACCTACCTACTCAGTACAATTTAAAATTTATTCACAACTCATAGGGTATTAAAGATCTGCGTAACGGCGCCATCTAGAAGTAAATCATAGAATCAAAATAATCAATATTTCTTCACCTGCTCTATTGAATTCCTTTACTACTCGAGATTACCACTGTAAAGAGAAAGATGGCGCCTCCAACTAATAAAGTCCTTTGCAATGGATGTTCACAAGAAATTGTTAGCAGACAGTTTTTAAAATGTTATGTTTGCACCAAGCATTATGACCTTCTGTGTGCAAATGTATGTGAAAAACGATTCTTTAATACCATGACTACAGAACATAAAAGAAAATGGAAATGTCAGGAATGTTCAAGTAGGGAGCCTAAGACTGACAACACAAACACGCCTATTAAGCAGGATTTAATGGATTCCAGCTGTACGAATGTCACCTTACGTGGTCGCGCTAATAAGTCGAGTCCATCTGTTCCAACTGCACATACCCAAACGATATCGGATATAGAGTCCAATGAATTGGCGACTGAACTAAGATTACTACGGCAAGAGCTAAAAGAGATGTGCACAAATATGCAGGAACTAAAGGGCACCATCACAAATCTGGTTGCGGCTATTAATGGATGCAACCAACGACTTGACAGCCTCGAGGCTCGGGTGGAGGCCGTAGAATGTCATCAGCACGGTAGAAAATTAGATGACACCTCTCATTTCGAAACATAATTGCTGATTTGAAGGCGGAGCTCAACGATCGGGACCAAGAGTTGCTGTGTAATGACATTGAGATCTCGGGAATACCAGAGGAAAAAAACGAACGATCCGTTCACCTGGTACTGGCAGTAGCTACTAAGTTGGGAGTCACTCTAGAGGAGCGAGACCTCGTGAATGCGGAGCGTGCAGGACCCATTCGGCACGCAGTGGACCAAAACTATAGTGTACGGCCCCGTCCCTTGGTGGTGCGCCTAGCGCGCCGCGCGCACCGGGACAGTCTGTTGGTGGCGGCGCGTGTTCATCGCGGCACCACTACCGAGGGTCTAGGACTCGATTCTGCCGTATCTCCATTCCATATCAATGAAAGATTGACCAAAGTTAACCGGCAACTGTTTTATAAGGCACGCGTAGAATGCAAACGCGCTCAATGGAAGTACACTTGGACTCGGGAAGGTAAAATTTTTGTGCGTAAAGATCACGGTGAACCACGACATCGCGTACGTTCAGAACACGATTTGGTTAAAGTTTTTGGGCATTGAGAAAGTTGGGTCATGTAACTAAAATTGATCTAAATAATGACGCTTATATTTTTGTAAGTCAATTTCATTTTAAAATAAAATACCTACTTTGGTTTCTTTTTGTTATGCATAGCTCAATTGATTGTTATTTATGGCTGCTGTTAACTGTATACTTGTCTTTAATAAGTTATAATTTGTAATTTTTTGAATGTGTTAATCTTAAAGTGTTAAACATTATTTTCATTTTTATTATAAATTTTTGTAACCCCCGCTTTTTTGAACCATTAATTCCATGTTTTATATTAATTGTTGTAATTTTTTATTTTTGTTATAGTGAGTTTTTAATTTTACCCTCAAAAAATCTATTTATTTTTATTTTTGTTATATCTTATTTTAAGATTGTTTATTTGAATATTAGTATGCCCTTGAGTTTAAAATCGTATACTCATTTGTCAATGTTTTTGTATATTAAGTTATTTAGCTCGTACATTATACATACAGCGTTGAACCAAACTACGTTCCAAATATTCTTGCATTATTTAGATTTGACATTTTACATATTCTACACACACTTACATTTAATACATCGAAACATGGATAATACACATTTACATTACCTATTAGGGATTTATACTTTATTAAGTTGGCGCCATTTAACACTTTTGTATAAGTTCATCCTATGCTGTAAGTACGTTCAAATTGTCTATGCGTTTGTTTTCCAATATGTAGTAAAGAGAAGACTGTCAATTGGTTTCTTAAACGCTGGCTCCCTAGGCACTCGCCATGATGAGTTTCTCGTAGCAATGTCACGGTACCAGGTAGACGTAATGGGTATTAACGAAACGTGGATAAGAGAGGGCGAGGAGGGCCGTGCACCGTCACCGCCGGGATATCGGTTCCTTCACGTACCGCGACCCACTGCATTGCGTGCACGTGGTGGTGGAGTTGGATTTTACGTTAGTCATGTAGTCAACGTTCGTAAAATTGTGCACCCTCCTAGCAATTTAGTGGAACAAATGTGGCTAGGATTAAGCATTAACGGCATCAAAGTAGCGATTGGTACGGCCTATCGTGCCCCGTGGGTAAATATTGATAGTTTCATTGATGCCCTTACGGAATCTGTTTCTTCCTTTGGTAAATTCGACTATATTGTTTTAGTCGGTGATTTTAACATAAATCTTCTTAACATACAGGAAACTAATGTTAAAAAGCTGCAAAGTTTCTTTGATTACATGAATCTCACTCAGTTTGTAAGGCAACCGACGCACTTCACAGATCATAGTGAAACATTGATTGATGTAATTTGTTCTAACATGACTCTTTATAACGTAACCGTCAATTATATTCCTGATCTTTGCAGTCATGCATTTTTTAACATGTGAACTGAATATTAATAAAATCAAACATGCACCTAAGACAATTACCTATAGACCCCTAAAGGATATAAATATAGAAAAATTTGCCTTAGATGTCAACTTTATAGAATGGGAAAGTGTTGTAAATGGCGATGTTGATAAAATGGTGGAAAATTTCAACAATATTTTGCTTGAACTATACAATGTGCATGCTCCTCTTAGATCGTTTTATATAAAAAAACATTCTTATCCGTGGATAACCTATACTGTAAAAGAAATGATTAAACTTCGCGATGAATCACATGCTAAAAGTAGATTTACGAAACTTGATATTCATAAACAATATTACAAAGAATTAAAAAACATTGTAAGGAGAGCAATTCATAGTGAAAAATCTGCATATTTTAATAGTTATATTAATACGATACAAAACCCCCGTTATTTGTGGAAAAATATCAAACAAAACGTTGCTAATTTTAAGAAAAAAGACATTGAACTGCCAACTCATTTATGTAATCCAAATAATATAAATCATTATTTTCTTGAGCTTCCCGGCAATGATGAAGTCAGTATATCACGTTTAACTAGCTATGAATTTGATAGATTTGGGCCTAACATTTTTAACCTTAACCCTGTTAATGAAACAGCTGTTCTCAATATAATAAAATCTTTTAAAACAAATGCACAAGGTCATGATGGCATTACTCTGAATATGATATTGTTAACTCTACCCCGAACATTAACAGTTGTTACCAGAATAATAAACAAATCTATTGAAACAGGTGTATTCCCAAAGCAATGGAAAGTAGCTTTAGTAAAACCGATTCCCAAAAAGCCCAATCCAAATGAATACAAGGATCTTCGTCCTATAAGTATATTGCCCTTTATGTCAAAAATTATGGAAAGAGTAGTCTGTACACAAATGACGGAGTATCTTGAGGCTAATAATATTCTGCCTAAAAAGCAATCTGGATTCAGAAAGTCTCGTAGCACTGCAACCGCTCTGATGGATGTAGTGGATGATATTCTGACCGCACAAGATGTTGGAGAGGGTACTCTGTTAGCTTTGCTTGACTTTTCCCGAGCTTTTGATACTATTAACACCACTCTACTCTTATCAAAATTGGCTTATTACGGATTTGATAATTTAACAATAAAATGGTTTGCAAGTTACCTCACTAGTCGTACACAATTTGTTAAAATAAATAAAAACAATGGATCAGAATGTATATCTACCACACTGCCAGTTCCAAGAGGTGTACCTCAAGGCTCCATTTTGGGGCCTATACTTTTTATATTATACAGCTCAGATATAGTGAACAGCATAAAAAACTGTAGGTATCATATATATGCTGATGACCTTCAATTGTACATGTCTTTTAAACCCAGTGACACAAACATTACAGTAACAAAAATCAATTCAGATTTGGACCACATAGCTGATTGGTGTGATCAAAATAATCTGGTATTAAATCCCATTAAATCTAAGTATATGTTACTGGGAACGCGTAACCAGACAAATACTATTCTAACTTTCAATCCGCAAATTAACATCAAGAGTAATCCTTTAGAACGTGTATTGGAAGCTCGGAACTTAGGTCTCGTTATGGATGGAAGGTTACGTTTTGAGGGTCATGTACAAGAAACCATGCGTAACTGTTTCTATAGACTCAAGTCTTGTACCAGATAAAAGAGTATTTGACAGTGGACATGCGCATTAGGTTGTGTGAAGCACTCATTCTGTCAAAGCTAACTTATGCGGATACTGTATTTGGTGAGTGTTTGCTCGCTAGAACCAAAAGATTAATACAAAGAGTTCAAAACGCCTGTGCACGTTTCTGCTTCACAATCCCTAAGAGATCACATATAACCCCATTTTTAAATCGACACGACCTGATGAGTATGGGCGCTAGACGTACCCTCCATCTTGCGTCATTGCTTTTTGGAGTAATAAATACCGGGGAACCTTCATACTTGTACCAAAAGCTCATTTTCTCACAACGTGCGGTTAGGACAGCATCACGACTTACATACCCTAAGCATCGCACAGCTGCCTTCCGTGGCAGTTTCCGCTTTGCTGCCACTAAGTGCTGGAATGACATACCCCCACCGATCCGAGAAATAGTAAAATCAGTTGCCACTTTCAAAATTTTATTAAAAAAGTTTCTGATTTCAGCACAAAAATCCAGCAAATAGGCATAAATAATACACTCTCTCAATGCTAGCACCGTACATGCACACACTAACGCACGCACGTACTCACGTACTCACTCACTCACGTACGCATGCACACATCCACTCTCTCTCTCTCACACACACATGCACACACACACACACGCAATTTATTTTATTTTTCTGTATGTATACCACCTTTTGTTATTACTAGATACACTATAAATGTATTACTGGTACATGGAATTTTGACTTATTTGTTCATTTTATTTTACCTTTATTTAATATTTTTTTTAATATTTTTTCTCTTGTTGTTTATTGTCATCTGCCTCATACTCCTGGCTCCACTGAAAATCAGCGTTACGAATTGATGTATGTATATCTTCAATTCGTGACTTAAAGCTGAGTGGAGACCATTTTGGTGCATATTAGGTTTATTTTATTATTTATTTTTTTTAAATATTTTTTGTTAAGTTAAAAAATTGTTCTATTTGATTTTTTTTTGTTTGTTTGTTATAATTTATGTGCCAAATAAACTTATTTCTTTCTTTCTTTCTTTCTTTCTTACCTTCTCTAACACTCTACTACTTAAAACTAGTTCACAAAAAGAAACACTAACCTTTCCTGATCAGCCCTGATGTAGTGTGGAAAAGTATTCTCATTTCAGCACGATAGCTGGTGTATTCCAGAGAAGCCTACCCTACATCTAGCAGTATACATAAGACATTTTTAACAGCAAAATTAATTAACAGAATAATGTATTCCTTAAAAATTTTGTGACCAGATAAATATGCCATAATAAATCCCCTACTGGCAAATGCAGCCAACTACGTCCCCAATACCGCGATCCCGTAGACCGCGTAACGTACTTATAGAACAACCACGCTCGCTCGACCCCGTCGACCCAAACATCGCAGACACATCCAACATTGACTCTACACCCACACTAAATGGAATAAGCGTAAGTAGGATAATGGGTGAGGCGCGTCACATCCGTGGGGCGGGCACGACGCGTTCCAGTACATACCGCGTACACACCGTAAACTCGCATAACTGGGCTGTTCTCATCGCTTAGAACATCGACCAACACGAGATAAGCAGTCAGAGGCGGGGGCTCGGACAGCAGTTAAATGGCTCAATAAGCCTCAGCAGAGGTGGCATGATGATTGGTAACAAAACCAAATCATAAACCACATCATCGTCATCCTCATCACTGCCTCTCCCTTTTTACATAGCCCCTGAAAGGCACTGTGTCAGATAAACCTGTAAGCGCCGCATAGGTTTACAACACTTACATCATAGAAAATAGATGATGTATGCCACATTCTTTCATATATTATCGGAAGATAACTGCGCAGCAATAAATAAAGTGCCCAATCGTCATCATCGTAGTAATTGTAAACCCTTTAATTAAGGCAGTTGTTGGCACTTTTCGTAAATTACTGATAGAAATGCTTCGCAAAAAAGACAACCCATATAAATAACTTCGCATTTAAACTCTACTCAGGGATCTTTTGTAAGATAAACGAGATTCGCTTGTTTTATTGTTAAAAAAGTTACCCTGTCACTAAGTAGTTTTCTTGCATTATGGAGGTGCTTTAGATACATACACAGAACAATTATATTTAGTCCATACAAATGGCAGATCCGCGGCCCATCGCACCGTCACTCCGCTAACAAGCAGTCGATTGATGTCGACGCACCCATTAAACGCTTTCTAGCTTAATTCATCCAAATGTAATCCATAAAACTAAAAACAAAAAAGTTTAACGCAACAGCTGTATCTACATAACAAGGTTTATAAAGATGAAAAATGAAAACAAATTTTCCACTTCTATATACTTAATGGTTGCCTTGCCGAAAATAATTTGAGAAACATTTTAACAATGTAGTTCCATTAAGCCCGGGGAGTAAATGATGCCCATTAAATGATATGCCACAAATGTTAGAAATCCTGCGATTTGAAAGTTTATCCATTTATTCGTCTGTAACAGCTTGTGAGACATAATGGTGGGTTTAAATGGTTGTTTTTGATTATCATGATTTGCCATGTATGTAAGGTAAACGATATACCTAGGTAGTATATTTACACGAGACGCTTAACCTGTAGTTAAGAATATTGCACTTATGGTTACTCCTTGTAATGTGGTCCTCATTTACTCCTACGGCAAAACAGATGTATGAAGAGAAAAACCAAAAAAAATACAATTTGATCCTATGTGGTATTATGTCTTATATAACAGACTTGGTAAAGCCATGCTGCAGCTATATTAACCCTTTCCTTGTCCCATGGTTCATATATAAATGTTTCGATTGTGTAATTATTGTGTCTGTTTATGTGTATGATTCAGCTCAATCAGGGAATGACAACGCTCTCATATAATAAAAGTGTAAAATAGCAGCTTAATGCTCCTGTTTGGTATGGTGACTGTAAAGAACCAGAGACACTTTTTACTTACATCGCGATTCTTAATGGAGGATAGATGTGGGAGTCTATGGGCCTCAGCATTTACTTACCATCAGGTGAACTTTGTGCTCGTTTGTCACTCTTATTCCATATATAAATATGGACACGCATCTTCAGACGTGGTACATACTATAATATAAGAAAAACTGCAAGCTAAATTGCGTTATGAATAAAAAATATACTTGCCTTAGTGATTAAATTCAACAAAAGACTAGCCTTAGTGAACTCACAGAATTCCTGCTGCTTTTTAAAGAGCGTTGCATCCTATCACGTCTTGACCCTGAACAGTAAAATCGGTCATTCCTTATATCAGTCGGCATTCTCTGCCAATCAACACATCAAAACTAAGTGGTAAGTCTATAGATAATACCATTTTGTGGTGCTAACATATAAGAATCCATCATCCCATTCGTTTTGATTTAGCGCCGTGGTCGATAATGTTGCTGTTGGGGAGCAGCGAGCGAGCGAATCGGATCCTAATCAGTTTTTAATTGAATTTGTCACCGCCTCTCCATATTATAAATAAATAAATAAAATCTATTTATTTCAGACTGTGAGTCCATACAAGTGACATAAGACAAAAAACATTTACATTATTATAAATTTATTTAGAATCTATTCCATTTCTGATATTAGAAATTATTCTGAAGGTTAATTGTCATAAATAATAAAAGTGTGAGAGCGGATGTTCAACTTGCTCTCTTGCTTACGCAATTGATCATTATTAGGAAAAAGACAGCGTACAGCACTGCACATTCAGTATAGAGCAAATACAGTTTGACCAACCGTAATATGTACCAGACACAATTACATAGTAGCGTAACGTGAAGGATACAATTACATGACAACACCAAAGTATGCAAAGCAACAGCTACACTACTCCTCTCGATGTAACACAGGGAAGCCTCTCAGCAACACGATCTTCCTTGCTTATACTAAAAGAACTACTACACAAATAGAAACGCATCACTTCTCATCTCAGTGTAGAAGTAATGTTTTAGCCCAACGGGCATAATATCGATACGAGACTCTCTAGAATTACAGACTGATCCCTCAAACAAGTGGGAGATTATTGTTCCACCTTCAATATTTCTTATTTTCTTTTATTATTTTACCCTCATTCCTAACAATATATATATATATATATATATATATATATATATATATATATATAGTAATGTTCGGAATCGAATTCCCGAAAGGGCAAGCTTTGGATCTAGTTTTATGTATTCGTAAAAATAATAATCTATATATTCCTATTTCATTTAAGTTACTTGTATAGTTCTACTAAGTAAAGAAACATATTTAAGGATAAGTCAATGTGTGTAGTTGTCCAATAAATGTTACATAATTATTAGTGAACGTCAGTCCCTGACCACTCCCGTCAGTCCCTAGCACCATTCACAACTAGAGCCTGACGGCTCAGGGACTGACGATTCGGTGTAAAACTAAGAAAAATATACTAATCGACCACCATACTACGACATTTAACATTATCTACCGAACATGATAGGTAAATCACTTGTAAATATTAATCAATTAACGTCAACTTCCTATTATTAAACTATAAAATTACTTATCTGGATCAACACCTGTTTGCACATCAACTGCCGCATTTGCACAGATTTACAGAATAGCCGCTGCAAGGGGAGTGTAATTTGCGGATAATATCATCTCCTTCTTTAAAATTAACTGGTTTACATTCACTCTTCACTCATATTATGCCGCGAAATTTTAAAATCCGTTATTGGCTAGGGACTGATGATTAAAATTGAAGACACTAATTTCGACTTTTGGAAACATCTTAATTAACTTTTTAAATTACAAATATTTATGAAATTATTTGTAAGTACTTTAATATTTAACAATGGTAAAGATAATTAAATTATAAATTAATTTTTTTTCCAGATTTAGATGCCCAAACACAAAATTTCGGTGTGCGGACATAGCTAGGGACTGACATTTGGAGTCAATAAAAATTATGACAAGGGTGTAGTATATTACTACTTTAAACAAAGTTTGGGGAATAAATAAAACACATTCTGAACTGTTACTTAGCAATCTTTAAATAAAATAATTATTAATTATATCAAGTGAAAATTGCTACGGACACAGAGTTGCCCGATTTTTGTGAAAATACCCTATTTATATTAATTATAATAACAATATATATAATATTAATTCATGTATCTGTATCTATATATTATAAATATATCATTTTATTTCTTAACTCTTCTTATTTCTTATTTCTTTATAACTATATTTTAAAAACAAATTATTTAATATAAAACATTTATATTTATTTGTTATATATTATTGTATATTTTTATCGCCATTTCACTTTGATAAATATGCCTCTAATCTAACATCGCCTTAGCTAAGTAATGATGTTTTATGTTGATAAATATATAACAGAGCTTTTGACAAATTTATGTGATAAAATGCGTAAAAATGTTCACTACATTTTGTTTTATAGATCGGAGTAGCCCTATTTCGATCCCCCCCAACAATAACAAAGTTGTTAGTAGTAGTAGTACGGTTAAGGAAAAGATCGTGGAGGAACTTGTGTATCTGTATTTTTAAGGAGGACGTGTTGTTTGGTATAATACATGGGGAAAGCGTGATAAAATCTGTACAACTGTCTTTTTTACGTGGTAGAGCCATGCTACAATTATATTAGTAGTATAGTTGTAGCACGAATGGGTCGGCTCGACCGGGGAAGGACCACGCTCTCACAGAATACCTAAACTAAAGCTAAACAAAGGCCTCCGTCATGAATTGCCTTTTTTATAGCATCGGGTGACAAAAAGCACACAGTCCACCTGATTGTAAGTGGTTGCTGTGGCCCATAGACATCTATATATATCTTCGTTTGCGTATTAAAATGCAGATGTGTTGTCAGCCGTGAGGACTAAGATAGAATGCCTCTTTTCCAGTGAAATGGGTTTCCGGTTCTCCACTCTCCCTATACGAAACCCAGCATCGTTAATCTGCTATTTTACGCTGGTATTCTGTGAGAGCCTGGTCCTACCCCCTTCGAGCCAACCCATTCTTGCTACAACTATACTACAAATATAGCTGCATCATGGCTCTACCACGTATAAAATCGCCTCATAGGGGGAATTTTACCAAAGTTGTCATGCGTGACAGACGGGTTGGAAACTGCAATATTTTATTGATATTTTCGGTTGTCACGGCAATGCTGCTTCTCATCTTCTATTTCAGTTACCCTGTCGCATCTAACGGTACCCACGGGATGATATACGGTGGTGGATATTCTAACTCCAACACTACATTCAGCGTAGGGAACACATAACGCTGATATTCTTTAGTTCACTTAAACTAATTTAACTATAAAAAAAACTAAACAGAAACAAACTAACTGCTGACAACAAAATACTATAAAGAAAGAAATAAATTCTACATTATAGCTCCTCAAGTCAGGGCTTCCAATCATAATCACTATGACTAAGCTTCGATTTCTGAAGCTGTTATGTGAAAATTATTTATATCTTAGAAACTTTGATTTTTTATTTAAAGCTCAATTTTAGGTGCCCATGTTAAAAAGAAACAAGAGTTAGATACACTCGTAGTAACAAAGTATGTAACAAAAGAACACGAGTAAAAGTATATCTTTATAGGAATTTTACACCCTTTGAAGACATCATAAAGCGTACGAGTGGGAGAACAATAGCTATTTTATTTTATAGCTGCGGATACTTAAAAAGATAAGAAATTATAAGCGTACATCTTCAACAGTTACTAGCTGAAATACAAATAATAAATAAGGAAACTCAATCACGTTTGTAATACAGTAAGGTTCGTAAATATAATATGTATTCAGTTTTATTTGCATTGACTGGGACTTTATTTTAAAAAGGTTTTTTTTAGTTTTCTTTTACAAAGAGTATATGTACCCGGCGACGCGCTGGTGTGACTCAAATGGTTTCCAAATTTATATGAAAAAACGCGCGTAATTGAATGCAACGTTGTATAAAATTTCAAAGCAATTGGTAAAGATTTTTTGATAATTTAAGATTTTAAACAAACGAACATTTATATTTGTTAAATGACCGTTTTCAATATATTATGACAATGTTTAGTTACTTCGAATGACGTCTACTTTTGACTAATGAAAAAGTTATCGTCTGCACGTATGAGATAATTTAGAATCATGTACGCGTTGGGATTTGTCGGTTGTTCTGGTTATACTGCGGATATTATCGTTACGATTTCTGTCACGCCCATATTTGACCATATCTCACTGAGGATCAGTAATTTAAATTAACTATGACCATCAGCCGATTTAAGAGCATACAGGCAACTGAACAGACAGATCTCTAAATGCATGCGGCGGGACTTACGCAACTTCAATACAGCTTGTATTGAAGAAGCGATCGAGCGGAATAAAGGCCCCAAAGTCTTTGCCAGGGATCTGCCTGCCAGAAAAGGCCAACTGTCAAAACTGAAGACCGAATGTGGCAGTAGCGTTTCCAGGACACGCTCGCTCAGATTTTGAGTAAGATTGAGGGGTTTTGAGAAAAGTCTTAAGTTTAGCGGTAGAAAACCAATTAAATATTGACTAAGGGCTAATTTCAAATTTAAAATCCATGCCATAGCTACTGACTTACTTTGACTGCCAATCTACATGATCACAACATGTGTATATTATAGAATAGAATAGAATAGAATATTTTTTTATTCAATATCGATTATTACATAATTCTTATTGAAAGTCATTTTTTATTTACCACTGGTTCGGAAAATACCTCTGTCCTGGGAAGAACCAGCAAGAAACCCAGCGGGACTTTTTTTTCAAACATATTTCACTTAACAATAATTTCATTTATACAATTTTTAAATAATTTTTAATAGAACCAGCATGGTGGCGATCACCTTATTCCCAGGGGTTATTTTCATTCATGTATTCCTTGATATTATAATAACCCTTTTTGTACAGTTTTTCTTTAATAAAACTTTTAAACTTGTTTATTGATAAACTTTGAATACGTTCTGGGATTTTGTTGTAAAAGCGTATACATTGCCCCATAAATGAATTACTGATTCTGTGGAGTCTAGTAACTGGTATTACAAGCTTATGTTTGTTCCTAGTGTTTAAAGAATGCACATCCTTATTCTTATTAAAGCTATTTATG
This sequence comes from Parnassius glacialis, assembly GCA_033319125.1. Classification (NCBI taxonomy): domain Eukaryota; kingdom Metazoa; phylum Arthropoda; class Insecta; order Lepidoptera; family Papilionidae; genus Parnassius; species Parnassius glacialis. The sequence continues at coordinate 5,756,165 of JAVANC010000022.1, read as the reverse complement.
TTTTTATGTACATACATTAGATTTTCATAAATATATTGCGATGCTAAAGTTAATATGTTTATTTCTTTAAATTTTTGTCTGATTGACTTAGTACAATTTAGGTTATAAATCGCCCGAACGGCTCTCTTTTGCAAAACAAATATAGCTTCAATATCAGTCGCATTACCCCATAGCAAAATTCCATAAGACATTACGCTATGAAAGTAACTAAAATACACTAATCTAGCTGTCTCAACATCTGTGAGACTTCTAATCTTTCTTACAGCATATGCTGCAGAACTAAGTCTGCTTGCTAATTTAGATATATGGGGGCCCCATTGAAGTTTCGCGTCAATAGTAATACCGAGAAAAACATTGGTATCCACAAGACTCAACTCCTCCCCATTAAATAGCACAATGGTATTCGAATATTTTACATTAGGTATTGTAAATTTAATACACTTAGTCTTATTGCCGTTTAAGAGCATATTGTTGGCGTTAAACCAATGTTCTAATTTCGATAGAGCATTATTTACATCGTCATAATTAATTAACTGCCGTTTGAGTTTGAAAATTAAAGAGGTATCGTCAGCAAATAATACTATATCGTGATTGTCCCCTACAAGATAAGGTAAGTCATTAATATAGATTAAAAACAGGAATGCTGTGTTTCCTTAACATATCTCCATCAGTAATTAACTGGTTTCAAAGTTATCTATGTGGCTGTCAGCAGTGTATTCGTTTCGATGAAACTCACTCATCTTGGTGTGATATTACTGCAGGCGTGCCGCAGGGCGGCGTGTTGTCACCTTTACTGTTTTCCATTTTCATTAATTCAATTACTCATAAAATATCTTCTCTCTACCACGTGTATGCGGATGATGTCCAGATTTATACACAGTCAACTCTTGAAAATTTGCCGAATGCAATCGCCACATTGAATAGCGATCTAAATATTATTCATGATTGGAGTAAATCATATGGCCTAAATGTGAATCTTAAAAAGTCTAATCATTATTGGTAGCCAGAGTTTTATCTCAAGAGTTGACTGGTTCACAGTACCACCTATAATATTCGATGGAGTTGTAATCCCTTACTTTGACAATGTCAAAAACCTTGGTATTTATATTGATAATTCCTTAAATTGGATACGCCAACTAAATGAGGTAAGTAAGAAAACCTTTGTCGCTCTTTGTTCACTGCGTCGCCTTCGATCATTTCTTCCCATTCCTTTAAAAATTATGCTCGCACAGTCTCTTCTCCTTCCGATTCTCGACTATGCTGACGCAAGCTATGTAGACATAACTGAGTACCAGCTAAATAAGCTTGAGAGACTTCAAAATACTAGCATTCGGTTCATTTTTGTATTGCGCAATTATGACCATATTGCCCAATTTCGCTCACGTCTCAAGTGGTTACCTATCCGACTTCGCCGGAACATGCATATTCTTTCTATTCTGTACTGTATTATTTCATCCTTCTGCTCCTCCCTATCTAAAAGAGAAGTTTAATTTTGTGGGGCTTCCGGGGGAACCTTTACGCTCTTCTAGAAAATTCGTTTTAAGGGTACCAACTCACAAAACATCGTTTTTTAATAAATCTTTCACTGTAGAGTCTATTAAGCTCTGGAACGCCCTACCTTTGTATATACGTAAAGCACAATCTATTGTAATCTTTAAGCGATTACTTAAAGAACATTACTTGTCTCAATCGTTCGGAGACCGTTAGGATAAATTATGTAATTATGTATTTAGTGTATTTATCAGCTTTATATTATTGTTTGAGGAAATTTGTAATTTATTTATGTATTTTGGGTAGATATGTAAGTTTGTTTATATACTCCTATATATATGTATGTTTATGTATATATTATGTGCTTTACTTTATCTTTTATTATGTATTAGTAATTTATATCATTTCATGTGTTAGTTATGTATATGTTATTTTATTGCATTTATTGTCTATATATCGCATGTATTGATATTATATTTTGTATAATCATATTGCACCACCTACCTAGCATTCATTGTTTATTCCTTTACACCCTTGGTTGCCTGGAAGAGATCGCTTTGTAGCGATAAGGCCGCCAAATTGTACATTTAACCTGTATTTTGTTATGTAATTTGTTTATTTGTTTATGGTGTACAATAAAGTATTTTCATTCATTCATTCATTCATTTATAATAAAGTCACATAAACAATTTTTTTAAATGTACTCCGCATCGAAGCAAAATTATCGATACTGGTATCGGTATGAAATATGGAATCGATTATTTTACGGTGTCCTTAGTCCCTACTCATGTATTCTCGTAAAAGAGCACTATTATCTATCATTCTTTCTGTTGTTTTTTAACAACGTGACGGTGTATTTACTGTATTTTCGTACTTATTTTTGATTTTATGAAATAGAATCTGCAAGAAGAGCACACTCCAAATATTAAAGTAATTTTGTACGAAAGCATACACTCCAAATAGTCAATTATGTGCAAACTGCAAATGTGCGCCAAGCACCAACCTGTATGTGCATTTCTCGTGAGGTGAATACTTTTAATTCATATTGTCTTTAAAAATGCGAGTAATTTCATATCTTTTTACTTTTGTATTAAATTCTACTATTAACTTTTTTCAGATAAATCTAGTTCCAGTAAAGCCACTTATACAAACTGCACAACGATACTGAAAGAAAGTACTTATTTATACTACTCATTATTATACATAAGATATTATACATTGTGTTTTTTAATTAAAAAAAAACAGTCAAAACATTAGTTTGCTATTTATTTATTAGTGTTTAAGATCATAAATAGGTATATTATTACCCAGTAATATTGGGTTTAATGTTATATACGGTGTATACATACTAATCAATCAAATATATTAAAACAAAGTCTTGACACCACGCCTGTCTGTATATATATTGTACTTTTAAGAAACTACTTTGAAAATGACGACTTACTATCCACAGCATGTTTGTATATTTGTTTGAAGCGTCAGTAGTCTAAAGGCAGGGCGCGGACCGCGAACTCGAAAGGTCGTGGGTTCGACTCCACCATTCAACTACTGTCGTGAACCACTTCTGATACGAGCATTTTAAGCTTACCAGAAGTGGTTACAGGGAATATTAGTAATGTTTAATATCATTACTAGTATTTTTTAAAAAAATATAAATATAAATATATCTTATTGAATTTATTTAATTACCACATGTGAACAATAAAATCCATTTGATAATGAGCACAAAAATTTCACTGTAATAAATGCCATGCCTAAATAAAATATAAGTCTGTACATCCTGAAAAAAAAAACTCTGGGTCGTTCATTACATACTATATGTATAAAGTAGACAAAAACATTGAAGTAGTAATAATTTAATGTTTTTAGGCGACAATTAAAATGTATTATTTAAATATACATTGTTTTCGAACAAAAATTATTATAGTAGCGTAAATTAGTATTATCCAAAAAAATCGTTAAATTCAGAACAAAACGTGCTTTATCTTCTCAGTCTCCAACTTCTTGTCCCTCTTCTGGAGGAGCGTATTGTTATGGTTGATGATCACCACACACGGTGCTGGCCAGTGTGCAACCCTGCCTCAACTACATTTTTTTAAATGGGAGAGCGAAGCCCTTGCATCGGATACTTGTTTTTATAATATGATCCTTTTCCAAGCAGGAAGGGATTAATTAATAAGAAATTGATTGATGTTAACCTGATATAAGTGGAAAAAGGGACTAATAATGTTATTTTACCTGTTTTGAGCTTTTTCCTTCATGACGGGGCGGGGTTCTTTAATTAAAATAGCCATTAAAATAATTACAAGGAACTGTCAATGGCTTTTGATAGCTCTAGTGAATGTTTATTCTACCAAGAGACACTTTTACCACTTTTTAAAAGGTTGGCCATACTCAATATGCTGAACAAGTACATTTTCTGAAATATTTCTGAAAAATTTATGCAACGTAATCGCCTTTATACCGGAAGCACAATGTAATGAAAATTCTAAGAAGTGTTCATAAAATCAAATCATGAAACATGTAAATAATAAAGCAAATCTAGAAAAAAAATACTATAAAGCAATCAGCAGTTTAAACAATATAGTGATTACAAATGAACCATTGCTTAACCGAAACGACGGGTGACAAATTGTGAGCAGTTTTGAGCTGAATAGTAGCGTTTGTACTGTATTTTATTTATGTTTTCGATGGACTAATATTTATAGACCAATTCATTTATGGACAAATATTATAGGCTTTGAAATATTGGGTTTACATTGTACCTCGTTGAGAGTATTCCGCATAATGTGGCTGTGTTTGTACTTGGGTATTGGTAATGTGGAATTTCATTTTGGCATTCAGGAGCAACAAAGCATCTTATTTATTATACTTAATCGATGATAGTTGCAGGTGCCTGTAGACCAGCGACCAGGCTTTCTTTAGCATCCGGTCGACAGAAACAGCTTATCACCCCTCTTTAATAAAATATAGATATTTAGGAACCCTAAATTAAGTTTTTTTTAAGTAACTCAAAACTAAACTTCACGGCCAAGTAATGCTATTATAATGGATGAACAGTGGACTGTATATTTATTTCTGACTGATTACTTAACGACTGATCTGAGGTTAGCTATACTAGGGGACTGCTTGAAGAAAAGATGGTACTTTTTAATATACTGTATTAACTATTTACAATGATTCGGCACTGACTAATTATGTCTAACACTATGTACAGAGGGAGGTCTTGAATTGGAGTCTTGAGTCTTCTTCAGGTTTCTTCTTAAGTGCCGCTCCGAAGTGAAATGAACAGCTCACAGACCGAGACGCCCTTCTTATATCTCGCAAGAAGGTGCCTCAGTCTGTGAGTAGTGCCGTGCGACGACAAATGAAGCCACACGCGCGCTGATTGGTCGCCGACATCACTGGGTCGGCGCCGGTGTGCGGGGTGCGCGGGGGGTAGCGGGGTACGAAGGGGCGACGGGGCGGCGGGGTCTCTAGCTGTCCTCAACATCCTCCCCCCGGCGTAGCTCGCGAGCCTCATCTTCTTTCGGGAGGACGGCGATCTTCCTAACCGGCCGCCGCAGCAATCCGCCCCTGGTCCGCACCTCCACGTTGCGCACCACGCCGTCTGGTCCGGGAAAGGTCCGCGTTATAATTCCACGCGGCCACACGTTCCTTGGCAGGCTACCGTCTGCCAACACGACGAGGTCCCCCTCTTGTAGCTGTCGCTGCTGCACATCCCGTGAGTCCCCGCGCGCAACCAGCGTCGGCAGGTACTCCTTCATCCAGCACTTCCAGTACTCGTCGGCAAATCCTTGCGCCGCTCTCCACGCCCGACGATCACTAGGCGTGCACGGCGTGGTTACTGGACGGCTCGATGGTCCCAGCAGCAGGAAGTGGTTGGGTGTCAGCGCCTCTTCCTCGTCGATGTCGACCGGTACGTGTGTCAACGGTCGAGAGTTCACTGTGTTCTCGGCTTCGGTGAGGAGCGTCACCAACGTCTCCTCCCGCGGGCTCTTCTGGTGTAGAGTGGCTTCGAGCGCGGTCTTCACTGAGCGCACGAGACGCTCCCATGCGCCTCCCTGGTTCGGCGCGCCCGGCGCGATGAACTTCCAGTCTGTCCGCCGAGTCAACGCGTAGTCCTTCAGCAGGGGTGCCCACTCCTTCATTGCCCGTCGTAGTTCGGTGTCCGCCCCATGGAAATTCGTTCCGTTGTCAGAGTAGATGACCCGTGGCCACCCACGCCTAGCCGCCATGCGCCGCAATGCCGATATCGCCGAGTCCGTCGTTAGGGAATAAACTATCTCTAGATGTACCGCGCGCGTCGTCAAACAAGTGAATAACGCTATCCACCGTTTTTCATGCCTACGTCCTATTGTTACCGTTATGGGCCCAAAATAGTCGATTCCGGTGTAGGTGAATGGTCGCGCGAATGCCCCTAACCGTTCAGGTGGTAGATCTCCGATAACCACTGGCCGTGGTGTCGCCTTGCGTACCCTGCACTGCAGACGTCTCCGCTCCACTTCTCTTACGGTCGGTCGTAGTCGAAGTATGTGATATCTCGTGCGTAGGTCGTTCACTGCCCGTTCCCTGTTGGCGTGGCTTGCTTCCTTATGCGCCTTCTCCACAAGCAGCTTTACAAACTGGTGGCGTCCGTTCAGGATGGTGGGCCTCTTCATTTGACTGTCCACATCGGCTGCGTCAATCCGTCCTCTAGCTCGCAGTATGCCATCTTCGAATATGGGGTCGAGCTTCCTCAACGCGCTGCCGGTTGCCAAGTTCCTTCCTTTCTGCAGTCGACTGATGTCTTCAGCAAAACTGTCTTGTTGACTTCGCTCTATCCACATCCGTTCTGCTTTCTGGATGTGGTCCAATGTTAGTCCGTGCGCCTTTCCTCTCATGGCATCGACGAACTGTAATATGCGAGCGGTGGCCCTGACCAATCACTCGTAAGAAGAGAACCTCTTGATGTCTGGCAGGTGTGGAGCGTCCCTGGTGTCGCTCTGGTGCGCCACGACTTCCTCCAGCTCGTCATCTTCATCCCCTGCCTTCTCTTCCCGACGTCGAGGCCATCGATCTTCATCTTCGTACAGGAATGGTGGTCCCGTAAACCATTTGTCGCTCTCTTCCTTGTACGTATAATTAATGCGCGTTGCCTGATCCGCGATGTTGTCTGCGGTCGGTATCCACCTCCATTGCTCGGGTGACGTCTTCTCCGATATCTCCCCTAATCTATGTGCTACGTATGGGGTGTAACGCGCCGTATCGTTCTGAATCCAATGGAGCGCCGTAGTGGAGTCTGTCCAATAAACTACCCTATCGGCTACCACTCTGTGCTCGCCTTGCACGAATTCCGCGAGTCGCGCGCCTATTAGATTCGCCTGTAACTCTAACCGCGGAATGCTTTGCGCCTTTATCGGGGCGACTTTCGCCTTGGCCGTTTCGATCGTAGGCCTGTCCCTACCGTCGCGATGCGTGTACGCCTTATCGTCGCGCGGTGGGTTCCCTATTACTCCCCCCGTGGGAGCGTAGCGTCTCGGCAGTCGTAACATCTTCCTACCCGGACTGGCGAGCGCCTGGACGTCCTCATCTGACCGTCCGCTATCGCTTACGACGTGTAGTACGGTCTCGCCGTCTTCCCTACACGTTGATCGCGGTACGGTTCCCTGGATGGCCCACCCTAGCAACGTACGTGCAGCTACGGGCTGCCTTCGACGTCCTATCCTTAAATTACGGGTGATTATTAAATGCCAGTTGTCGGCGCCTAATAATAATCTCGGTTTGGCGTCCTCGTAGCAAACCGAGCTCGGTAGGTTGCGTAAGTGTTTCAACCGTAAACACTCTTTATTTACCGACTGCGAACCTATCTGTAAATTTGTTACTGTACGCGCATTTATTCTATACATCTCGCTGCGCGATTTTCCACGTATGCCTATGTTAACTAGCCTGCTATCGGCCTCGCGCTGACTATTGCTTACTCCTCTAATATTCAGCGGCTTTACCGGTCCTTCCACTCCTAACTCGCGCGCTAAGTCGTCGTCGATCAACGAAATGGTCGAACCTTCGTCAAGCAACGCATACGTATCTATTTCCCTACCGCGTGGTCCACGTAACGTAATGGGACACACTTTCAATAATACGGACGCATTACTTACTACAAACGTTAGACGCGACGAGCACGGTCTCATCCGGTTTTGCCGATGTCTCGGGTGCGCGGGTCTTGCGGGTGTGAAGGAGGGCATGGTGGGGGGCGTTGCAGCCGTCGACGCCACATTTCTTCGCTCTACATTTAAACCGTCGGTGTTTACTACTTAAACACAGAAAACATACCCCACCTTCCTTTACCCAATTCCACCGGTCGTCCACACAAATTTGCGCTAACTTCCTACACTTAGCGATCACATGTTCACCCCCGCAACACATACAAGAGGCACTACCGGTGTCCTCCTGGGTGGTGAACGTTTTTACGTCGCGGGCCCTATTCTCTACGCGGCGTGTCACTATCCTTTTCGACAACGGCGCCTCTCGTCTTACGGGCGATTCCTTAGTCGGCTCTACGGACGTATAGGCATGACTCAACGCACGATCAGCCTCTCTCATCATGAACCTGGATAGTGTAACGATGTCCGGTTCGTCTGCACTTCCGTAAAGCTCCGCATAATCACACCAACGCGACCGTAAGTGAGGGCTTAACTTACTCGTTACTTCCCTAGTAAGCATTGGATTTTGCAGATATCCCTTGCCGTCGTCGTTTTGCAAAATGCACACGATATTTTGCAACTTTATTGCGAACGCATTTAATTCCTGTGCGGTTTGACCCGGGCGCGGAAGGCGTTTCAATTCTTCTAACGCTCGATCGATAATTACTTCCGGGCGGCCGAAACACTGCTCTAATGTTCGCATAATATCTGCTGGATCCTTTGCGGTAAACAGCAGTGCCGATACTACCTCCCTAGCTTCACCGCGTAGACAGTTTCTTAACCTTGCCATATTTTCCGTATTTGTGAATCCATATAGACGCGTGGATTCTTTCATCGCGGCTTTGAACGCTAACCATTCCGCGGCCGAACCGTTAAAAATAGGCAAGTCCTGCGTCTGCTTCGCGGCAGCGGGCCTAACTCTGACCATATTCTCCAGAGCTTCCGCTAGTCACTCTATACCCCTATCTTTCCCTCGCGGAGTAAGCGACCTATCTCTATCCCTCTCTCTCTCTAGCCTATGCTGTGGCGCTGGCGTCCTATGCGCACCTACATCCCTATGACACGGCGACGATAATCTACGATCCGCGTGGCGATGTGGGGATGGCGATCTATGTACACCTACATCCCTATGCGGCGACGGTGATCTACGATCCGCGTGGCGATGTGGCGATCTATGTGTAGGCGATAGAGTGCGGCGTTGGACGCGCGACGGCGACGTAACCCGTACACGACGATCCACCTGGTTCATTTCTACGGCGACTCCATCTTCCCTCTGTACCGAATCTATGCGGCGCGGTTGAACGTTATTCGCTTCCGTCCTCCCCTGGGCATCTTCACTGTGGTCGTAACCGGTTACCCTGTTCGGTAGGGTCTGCTCTAACTCGATGCGGGGCGCGGGCTGAGAGGGGCGGGAAGGCGACTCCCCCCGCACAGTCTCTACGTTTTCTAACCACCTATCAACGCGTACCCTATTTTCAACTAACTCGTCTTCGTTGACACTTTCCCTATCTGTTTCTTCTTGCAGTTGCGCGACGTCCCTAGCGTACTTCTTCCTAATAAGATCTTCTTCCAACTGCAATTGCTTCCTCCTAATTGCAGCTAGTTCCTCCGCGGCGTTATATTCAATTTGCTTTAATTTAGCTATCGCACTAGCCGTCGACCGGGCTGAACGAACGGAGCGAACCGACGGGGCGCGGGGTGCGGGCCTATGTACGTCTGTTACAGGCGCGACGGTACGTACTATCGAACTAATCTCTGTAGACGGAAGATCTTCAATAATCGCGGCGAGTGTCTCTGTACGCGGCGCGGAAATGCTAACCTCTCCCAAACGATCGGTCGTGGACACGGACATAGCGGGGCGCGGCGGCGGGGGCGCGAACGCGGGCGTAGATGCGGGCGCGGGCGGGGCCTGGAGCGCGGGCGCGGCGGAGGGCGCTTGTGCCATCGCGAGATAATCGGACGGGGACGCGGGTGCTTCTTCGAATATGCGCATTCCTACCGGCGTGTCATCATCGTTCCGTGTCTTCTGGCTTCGTGTCTTCCTCATTGTCCCACGTTGCGACCTCCGGTCGTTTTCAAAAAGACGTACGTACAGTCTTTAAAAAGACACACGTATGGATGTCGTTCCCGCCACAAGGGCGTTACCAGATGGTCACAGTTTGGCACCGTTAGGGAGTGACCACTGGCCGCGTAAACGCGGTTAAAGAAACAAGAAATTGTCTGGAAACAGACAATAGACGTATGTGACGTAATCGTAACAAGAAACAGGGAAGAAATTAGTACCGAAGATCTTCTCTCTTCGTCGACGAACTTCTTTCTTCCTTGAAGATCTTCTATAATGATCTTCTCTCTTCTATAATTATGTTCTTTCTTCTGTAATTGGCTTCTTTCTTGTTTCTTCTTACTTCTTGCTTCTTTCTTCTGGCTTGAATCCGGCGGCGATGGACCAAGAATATAATGGATGAACAGTGGACTGTATATTTATTTCTGACTGATTACTTAACGACTGATCTGAGGTTAGCTATACTAGGGGACTGCTTGAAGAAAAGATGGTACTTTTTAATATACTGTATTAACTATTTACAATGATTCGGCACTGACTAACTATGTCTAACACTATGTACAGAGGGAGGTCTTGAATTGGAGTCTTGAGTCTTCTTCAGGTTTCTTCTTAAGTGCCGCTCCGAAGTGAAATGAACAGCTCTCAGACCGAGACGCCCTTCTTATATCTCGCAAGAAGGTGCCTCAGTCTGTGAGTAGTGCCGTGCGACGACAAATGAAGCCACACGCGCGCTGATTGGTCGCCGACATCACTGGGTCGGCGCCGATGAGCGGGGTGCGCGGGGGGTAGCGGGGTACGAAGGGGCGACGGGGCGGCGGGTCTCTAGCTGTCCTCAACAGCTATGGTTCATCGAAAAGCGTACACGTAAGAGCTGTGTTGAAGAAGTCACACCGTATTTTATATTTTTATTAATAAAAATCCAGATGTAAAAGAATGCATTATGTCGCCCATAAGCACATTATGTGGCACATCTGTCCTCAAATCAAAATTGAAATAGTTTTTATGTTTTTATGAGACGACATGACAAACAGAAGCGTCCTTGTCCAACACCTACGAAAACCTAAGAGGGAATGCACAACAGCTTGATATATAGTTAAATAACCACTTAGACCTTTTAATTGACAAGTTTAGTACTAAGTTCCCCATGTGAAAATTAGGACTCACGTTTATTTTACAATAAAAATAAGTAATTAAACGCGATAGAATCCGTTAAAGTAGTTTTATTCAATGTGTAGTGTTCGCATAAATATATGAAATCGTAATTTACTCTATATTATAAGTTATAATAATTGTTTTAGTAAACAAAATCAATTTTATTCACTACGTTCGTAACAGACAATAAATATAAATTTTGCAATGTCCGTAGTAGGTAGCTTAATAGATTTCAGTGAATTATCTAGAAGTGAAATCCGATACCTTAGTTACTGAAACTGAAATAACTTCTATACAAGGATCTATGATGGAATGTTGCAACAGAACTACGAAAATATTAAAAATAAAACAATTGCCATTTAGGAACTAATATTGCATACCTTAAGCGGAAGCGCAAGGTATGTTCTACTATCGCCTAAAAATTAAGATTCCAACATTTTATCGAATAAAATCGTATCTAGCAATCATATTATACATATAAATGATATAAAAAGCACATTGTTAGAAAGATAAATGATTGTTGAACTTATTAATATTTTTTTTAAATCGATTAATTGCTATTTTTAAATAAAAAAAAGGGTTTTAGTGGCTTATGGTGTGGATTTATCATGTCCCTGTGGCTTGTAAACACAATAACTTTTGAAAATATTAATTGTTTAACTCAATCTATTTTTTAATCTCTTCATATATCATGTGGGAAGCCACTGAATGTAAATGGCAGTGTAGTTTTGTTTTGTTTAGCTATAATTAATTTTTTTCGGCTCCAAAATGGCGAAATATTCGTTGATTTGTTAGCCTCGTATACAAAAATATTTCTCTAAATGGTTGTTGTTGTTGTTTTTATTATTCGCTCGAGAGAGCAGGCAAAAGAACTATGCCATACAGCCTTGTCTTCATGTATAATTTTCCTTCATATTTCACTGCTTCACAATATGTTGATGCGTCACTTTGTGCAGCCTTGGGAGATTTTGACGGTAACTTGAGCCAGCAGGCAGCTGACAGTTGGCGATGGTATCTAAAGGCGCCTATGCAAACAAACAGCTTATCTTGAGATTCCATCACCATCAGAGCACTTGTTTCACAGTTTCCATTAATAGTTCACATGCGCAGACACTTAATACACAAAATCGCACTACTTTTACATATCAAAGTCCACTTCAAACCATTATTTAAACAATAATTCAGGAGCAGCAAGCCGCCGCCGGTCGAGTTCCCGCCAAAACTCTTTCTCTAAATGGGAAGCTACAGCCACAGAGTAGTAATGAGTAGTTTAGTTTGGCTCACAGAGTACATTATATATAGGGAATAATGTAAAATAAATAAATTATACTAAAAATTTAATTACAAATTTGTTTTGTAACAAAATAGTAAGTTAGCAAGGTTCGATTGTATTTTAAACTATTCATTAATTTGTTTGATTCTTAATTGGCCAAGAATGGCTAAATTTAAAAAAGCGACATCTACTGCAACATGGACAAACTGTCATGACATAATAATACCTCTAAGAAAAATTATAGTATGGACTGTATGCCACTGGTTTGGTAGTGTTTCTATATAGTTTGTGCTGGTTTTTTGTTTTTTTTTCTGTGGTTTGGCTTCAGTCGCCTTCGTGAGTGGACATTGTTTCGGTTGTTTGCAGCGGCTCAAAAAGATCGCTGTACAAATACACAATATTCGAATAACCAAATTTCTTAAATACTTAATTATAATAATAATAAGACATTTTTTTATTACAATATTTAAAAGCACAGAATAAATAATAGTAGTACGTACTAAAAGCAAGTAGTATAATTTTTTTTGTCATGGGTGACATTTTCATGGTTTTCGAAGGTGTTGAAACCGATAGGGTTGTCGAAATGTAAATCCAAGATGGCGGCCGCAATAAGTATCAATTATTTCATCATGGGTGTCATTTTTATGGTTTTCGAGGGTGCTGAAGCCGATAGTGCTGTCGAAATGTAAATCCAAGGTGGTGGCTGCAATAGGTATAAATTTTTTCATCATGGGTTTCATTTTCATGGTTTTCGAGGGTGTTGAAGCTGATAGTGCTGTCGAAATGTAAATACAAGATGACGGCTGAATTAGGTACCAATTTTTTCATCATGGGTGTCATTTTCATGGTTTCCGAGGGTGTTGAAGCCGATAGTGTTGTCGAAATGTAAGTCCAAGATGGCGGCTGCAAAATATATCAATTTTTTCATCTTGGGTGTCATTTTCATGGTTTTCGAGGGTGTTGAAGCCGATAGTGCTGTCGAAATGTAAATCCAAGATGGCGGCTGCAACAGGTATCAATTTTTTCATCATGGGTGTCATTTTCATGGTTTTCGAGGGTGTTGAAGCCGATAGTGCTGTCGAAATGTAAATCCAAGATGGCGGCTGCAATAGATATAAATTTTTTCATCTTGGGTGTCATTTTCATGGTTTTCGATAGAGTTGAAGCCGATAGTGCTGTCTAAATGTAAATCCAAGATGGCGGCTGCAATAGGTATCAATTTTTTCATCATGGGTGTCATTTTCATGGTTTTCGAGAGAATTGAAGCCGATAGGGTTGTCAAAATGTAAATCTAAGGTGGCGGCTGCAATGGGTATTAATTTTTTCATTATGGGTGTCTTTTTCATGAGTTTCGAGGATGTTGAAGCCGATAGTGCTGTCGAAATGTAAATCCAAGATGGCAGCTGAAGTAGGTACCAATTTTTTCATCTTGGGTGTTATTTTCATGGTTTTCGAGAGTGTTGAAGCCGATAGTGCTGTCGAAATGTAAATCCAAGATGGCGGCTGAAGTAGGTACCAATTGTTTCATCTTGGGTGTCATTTTCATGGTTTTCGAGAGAGTTGAAGCCGATAGTGCTGTCGAAATGTAAATCCAAGATGGCGGCTGCAATAGGTATCAATTTTTTCATCATGGGTGTCATTTTCATAGTTTTCGAGAGAGTTGAAGCCGATAGGGTTGTCGAAATGTAAATCCAAGATGGCGGCTGAAGTGGGTGCCAATTTTTTCATATTGGGTGTCATTTTCATTGTTTTCGAGAGAGTTGAAGCCGATAGTGCTGTCGAAATGTAAATCCAAGATGGCGGCTGCAATAGATTTCAATTTTTTCATCACGGGTGTCATTTTCATGGTTTTCGAGGATGTTGAAGCCGATAGTGCTGTCGAAATGTATTTAAACTACTTTAAAAAATTCCGTATAATCATGTTATACGTAATTTTTTTAATGCGCTTAAGGTATGCCCAATTGGATTTACCAATATTATTTATTTAAATTATCGCCTTTATTTAAAACAAAATAAACTAACACACCCAAACTTATTCTTAATGACCCTTATTATCTCAAATCTTAAATGGTATAACTCTAGCCACACTAGTCTTCATGTTAGGCGGGTAAAAGTAGAGTAAAATAGGTAATATTGTTATCTCATTTTCTTTTTTACGTTGCTGCTAGTATAGCTACTATGGTTGAATCATGAATGGGGCGGCTCACCTGGGAAAGGACCACGCTCTCACAGAATACCAACGTAAAATAGCACATTAATCCTGCTGCGTTTCGTTTGGGGAATGTAGAGAACCGAATACCCTTTTTTTTGGAAACCAGTCATTCCATCTTAGTCCTGAAGGGTAACAACGCATCTGAATTTTGATTTTTAATTGAGGATAAATGTGGAAGTCTATGGGCCACAACATCCACTTACTATCAGGTGAACTGTGTGCTCGTTTGTTACCTTTATTCTATAAAATAAAAAATATTGTTTTATAAACTAAAAACTTTAGTTATATTAAAGTCCTATACTGCCTGTGGTAAAATATTAAAACACTGACTACGTTTATTTGTTGAATGGCCAAACTTAACCTTCGTTGTTAAATTGTACAGTACACCTTAGTATCTCCAAAAAATATATGTTCAACAATTAGTTTATGTTGCCCGTTATGACTTAGGGAACCACCTATAGATAGAATCGACCTGGAAGAACTCTGCCATTAATAAGCTTAAGCGCTATGATATCACACCATAAAGTTATAGCTTTCTGATTAAGGTCTCAAAGTGAACATTGTTGGAGGCCTCCTCAATGGTTTGTAGGACATACAAATACTGTGTGTTATTAATTACAAATGTTTTTTGTGGATACTTATACTCACTGACAAATCTATCTTCAATTTAACATCAACGCCTTATTTTAAGAAAAATTACGTATTATCACTGTACAGAAATGTTTACAATTTCTTATTTACTAACTTACGAGTATATACACGAGTATGGTCGTGTAAAATTATTCCCATATCTTCCTGTCCCATATGTTCCCGTGAGTGTTGTAAGGGGCTATAGGGGAAAACAAATCAGGAGATGGACAGCAGCGTCCTCCTTATAACGACTAAAGATAAAAAAATCTGCAGTTGCCAACACGCTTGTTATGCGTGGCAACTATGAAAAATATCCGCTCTATGAAGCAATCCATGGGTGAGCCCTATGTTTAGCAGTAGACTTTATTAGGCAGAAACAAGAACGATAACTCAGTTACACTATACCCTTTCATCACAACTGACAAATATACACTTTTATATCTTAATTTCGCTTAATAATATTCAAACTGAAATATAAAAAAAATTAAAAGGTATTAAGATTGACTTTATCAAATCAAATATCTATATCGAACATTACTTAGTACAATATATCAACTAATTTGGCCAAAGTATGGTTTAGAACACTGACCATATTTATCATGGGTTTTATATTCCGACCAAAGTCAACATTTGCCTTAAGACCGCTTATTGGTTTATATGTATATGTCTTAATTTAATACTTCCACTGATTAAATTATTTCAGTCTTTCGTCAGATAGGACAAATTAAGTGATAAAAAGATTGTCACTTATAGAAGGAGCGTCACACCAGCATATACACAAATGTATTTTAAATCTTCTTACAAGATAGAAACGAAAGTGGACCATCATGTTCATTCGCCATCAGGTGGATGTTGTGCTTGTCCGTCTCACTTACTTGTAAAAAAAACATATTTAAAATCTTTGAGCACTAAGTCTGTGATTCTGAATTTCTTGTTAAAATTACTTACTAGTTTGCGTAAGCAATTCGGCTCCCTACCGCGGATATTGTTGAATTCAAATTTACGACCTGTGCCAAGTAAGAAATTCTGAACCATTTCTCGTTAAAAGATACTTGTGACTATCTTCTAACTTAAATTGTTTTTGTAACATTTAATATAAGCACTGTAATAGTAATCGATATTAATAATATGTGGAAACGTAAAAATGATGCACATGATATATTCTACCCAAAAATTTAGACCACATTTGGTATTGCCTACTTAAATATATTTTAGCTTTAATATCTACGTGAATAACACGTGCCAAATATTAGTACTATTTTCTAATACAACGAATAATATATCAAAGTATTTTGTGTGTAGTAGAGTAAAGTTATAACTTGTATAAGTAATAAGTTGCACTGCTGGGCACACGCCTCTTCTTCTTTCTGAGAGGGTTATGGAGCAATTAGCCAGGCGCGCTGTTCGAGCCATTTATAATATTACGAGTATGTTCACAAAATATATTATTCCTTAAACGTGCGGTTTTCTTCGTGTTTTTCTTCACAACAGAGCACGTGGTAAATAAATCTGCTGGTTTCACATATGTGTCATTTCATCATCATCATTATAGCCTTTAATAAGTCCACTGCTGAACATAGGCCTCCCCCAAGGAATGCCACAAAGCACGGTCCTGAGCCACCTGCATCCATCGAATTCCTGCATATCTTACCAGGTCGTCACTCCATCTAGTGGGGGGACGCCCTACACTTCGCCTGCCGGTACGAGGCTGCCACTTGAGAACCTTTCTTCCCCATCGGTTGTCGGTTCTTCGAGCTATATGGCCGGCCCATTGCCACGTCAGCTTACTAATCCGTTGGGCTATGTCGGTCACTCTGGTTCTACTGCGGATATCCTCATTTCTGAGTTTATCACGCAGAGAAACTCCGAGCATAGCCCTCTCCATAGCTTGCTGAGCGACCTTGAGCTTCCTCATCTGGCCAGCAGTGAAGGACCACGTCTCAGTTCCGTATGTCATCACTGGCAACACGCACTGGGTGTACAGTCTCGTTTTCAAGTTTTGAGGTATACCTGACGAGAAGATGTGCCGTAATTTCCCGAACGCTGCCCAACCGAGTTGAATCCGTCGATTGACCTCTCAGTCGAAGTTGGACTTACCTAGTCGGACTATTTGTCCCAAGTAAACATACTCGTCAACAACTTCGAGCTTAGTGTTCCCAAAAACTACCGGCATAGGTGTGACATGGACATTAAACATGATCTTTGTTTTGTCCATGTTCAACTTAAGACCTATCCGTTGGGAAACACTATTGAGGTCATTCAGCATAGTGCTTAGGTTCTCCAGCGTTTCTGCCATAAGGACTATATCGTCGGCAAATCGAAGGTGAGTGATGTACTCGCCATTGATGTTGATACCGTATCCTTTCCAGTCCAGAAGCTTGAAAACGTCTTCCAATGCAGCGGTGAAGAGTTTCGGGGATATGACGTCACCCTGTCTTACACCTCTCTGCAATTGGATAGGTTTCGTACTCTGGTTCTGTACTCGGATAGCCATCGTAGCCCTACTGTACAAGCACTTCAGCACTTCGATATACCGACAGTCAACTTGGCACACCTGAAGGGACTGCAGCCACAGCCCAACCAAAACACTAACCACCGCCCAAATTTCGACGGAATCGAAGGCTTTCTCATAGTCCACATACGCCAGACATAGTGGCAAATTGTACTCCTCGGACTTCTGTACAATTTTACCGAAGGGTATGTATGTGGTCTATGGTGCTAAAGCCTTTTCGGAAACCGGCTTGTTCGGGAGGCTGGAAGTCGTTAAGTCTGCGCGCGAGACGATTCGTAATTACTCTCGAAAACAGCACGTAGACGCGGCTCACAAGGGAAATCGGTCTGTAGTTCTTCAAGAGAGCGTTGTCACCTTTCTTGAAGAACAAGACCACCGCACTTCTGCTCCACGCCTCCGGTGTAATGCCACCATGGATGACGAAATTAAAGAGCTTCTGAAGGACTTCAAGTACCGGTCTTCCACCCGCTTTCAGAAGCTCCGCTGTAATTCCATCCTCGCCTGGGGCCTTGCCGTTTTTAAGGTGCTGGAGAGCCATTCTAATCTCGCTCAGACTGACGTCCGGGATATCTTCGGAATAGTGTCGAATAAGACTCGCTCTTGGATCGTTACTCACACTTGGATGTGGCTCCAACGATGACGTGTACAGCTGCCCATAAAAAACTTTCAATCTCACTCAAAATTTCAGGTGCCCCGGAAACGATGCTGCCACATTCGGTCTTTAGCTTTGAAAGTTGGCTCTTTCTGGCAGACAGATCTCTGGCAGAGACTTTGGAGCCTTGGTTCCACTCGATTGCTTCTTAAATACGAGCTGTATTGAAGTTGCGTAAGTCCCGCCGCATACATTTGGAGATCTGTCTGTTCAGTTGCCTGTATGCTGTCAAATCTGTTGAAGTATGTAGCTTCATCTCCCGTGGAACAGCCATGAGATTAAGAGTGTGATCGGAGAGTTTTTGTGTTATTCTGCGGCGGGTCTTGCAGAACTTAGCTCCAACCGCATGGACAGTTTCCACGAGCTTGTCATTCAAATCGTCCACTTCCTCAGCAGTCTTCTAGGCACTGAAAAAGGTTTTGTAACTCGAGCTGAAAGTTTTCGGGTCTTTGGATTACAGCACGAGGGGGACGGAGCGTTGACTTCATTAGACGAGACCTCTCCCAACTTAACGTTTAGGTTCAGTGTGCCTCTAACCATTTGGGTGATCGCTGCCGTTTTCACCCTCGCGATCACTGAGACATCACTGAACAGTTGTCTTCTGGTCGTCATAATTAAGTCAATCTAATTTTTTGTCGAATCGTCGGGGCTCGACCAGGTCCACTTCCTGTGGGGGCCGCTTCTGGAAGAAAGAGTTCATCATAAAGAGTCCCTCTTTCTCCATGAAGTCGGCCAGCTGCTGGCCCCTTGGGTTCCGTTGCCCTATTCCAAAATTCCCTACCTTCAGCTCACCGTTCTCTCATGAGCCTAGTTTTGCATTGAAGTCTCCCATTATCACCGTATATAGGGTTTTGGAGGAACGCATGGCTCTAGATATATCCTCATACATTTCCTTTACCTCCTCATCGGGGTGTGCTGAGGTTGGTGCGTAAACCTGTATGACCTTCAGCGAATACCGTTTGGTGATTCTGAGTATAAGGTACGCAACCCTCGTCGACACACTCTCAATCTTTACAACGTTGTTAACGAGAGACTTGTGGACGATAAATCCGACACCTCCTTGGGACAGATGGTCGCCCTCCCGGTGATAGAGCAAGTTGCCGGATTCGAGGATTACCGTGTCCTCCCCCTCTCTTCGGACTTCGGATAATCCTATAATATGCCAGCGTTACTTGTCTATCTCTTCTTCCAGCTCCACAATCTTCTCGTCAGTCCTCAGGGGTGCGTGCGTTTTATGTTGCCAGGTCGAGTCGTTGTAGGTGGCAACCGAACCTCCACCGGAGATTCTTAGCACCCCCCTGCCCCGTCGTTACCATGGTCGGCATTAGGCACATAGAAGACAGTTATTTATTCATATAATGATTGCAAACTCTTGCTAGCTTTCCATATGCCAATTATTCTAACAACTACCGAAGAATTAGTAGAAATTACACTCAGAAATGAAATAAAAACCTATTTGCTCATTTGTGCTCGTGCATCTTTACGAACTTAACTGCAGGTATGATAGATTGGCAGTGGCGCTTGGCGGTGAGAACACGAGTGTATTTTGGGTTGTTCTCCTATGTGTAAAGCAACACACAGGGCTGTGTTGGTTCTTCCCAGGACAGAGGTATTTTCCACACCAGTGGTAAATGAAAAAAACTTTCAATAAGTATTATAACATAATAAGCAATATTGAATTAAATATCATATCTTAACCTATACTATATTATCCTAATAGTAAATCCACGCGGCAGCTTTTGCTGTCGCACGGATGGGCTGACTCGAACCGAGATGATAAACACGACCTCATAGAATACCAGCGTGAATATAAAATAACTACTGCGTTCTCCCCCCTTGCTCACTCATAACAGGGTAGCGGAATCAAATAGAAAATTACTCTAGAGGGCACCAGGACCCCAAGTCGCAGAGACCTC
>JAVANC010000022.1:5616013-5735983 GCA_033319125.1 Parnassius glacialis | reverse complement strand
GTTAGTAACAGATCATCGTGGGGTGGTGGGTGCGGTGGATAGGGCCCAGTGATCAGTCTCTGCACAAGACAATTCCGCAGCGGAGATGTATACTTGTCCGCTATGATCCTCATAATGCTGTAAATATTACATATTATGCATTGTAGTGTTATGCTACTTACATTTCATTGTACACTAATTCTCCATTCTGTTTTAATATTCTGCATTCATGTTTTGCATCACTTTATACTATTTTTTTATTCTGTTTTTGATTTTCTGCATTTATATTTTGCATCACTTTTATTTATATAGGATCCTGTAACGTTTTTACACAATAACATATCATTCTACGGCGTATTTTCACACTATTTAGTACTTTTAAAATAGCTGTCAATGGAGTCTTACCTTTTTTGGTCTTTTATTGAATTATCTGTAACTCTACAATTTCAGGCTTCGTGCACGCTGCCGTGCATTAGTTTTTCCTATGTGAATAATATCTCATTTCTTACTAAAATGTAATAGTTTCTTAATAATAGTCCAAAAACCAAAAATTGCTAAATATGACAACTACTATTTATGTCGTTGTTATGGTAACTTTTATTCAAATTCGTCTCTGGTATGATGTTCTTTCTACATAAATACTCTTTGGCTGTAGGTCATTTACAATAAATTTCGTTTTAATTTAAATAATTTCTCGTTCTCTCTAAAAAGGTATAAAAGCCGAGCAATTGGAGAATACAGGACAGTCTCGCTTCAGTTCTCAAACGAGAAACATCTACTAAAGGCCTTATCCCGGGGCCGCTTTGCCCCGGGATCCTGCAAGCCTCCATCTACACGTGAAGTCGTCGGCAGTCTGCTTCAAGCGCGGGGCCACACTACCTTCGGGCGCGCTACGACTGCTTGCTCCAGGCGCCGAGTGCACCTACTGCTCGCGCTACCTTCGGGTACGCTACGACTGCTTGCTCCAGGCGCCGAGTGCACCTACTGCCCGCGCTACCTCTGGGCGTGGTAACTACTTCTCCAAGTACTGAGCACACCCCACCCCAGGCGCTACGTGCGCCGGCTCCGGACGCTGCGTGTGCCCAGTCCAGGCGCTGCGTGCCGTCGCTGCTGAGAAACCTCAAGCTCTGCGTGTGCCTATTTCTACAAAAGCAGCGAGGCTCCAGGCTCCACTATAAAACTATATTGTCCTATTCTCCTACCTTTATTTTTTTTAAAACCTAATTGTAATCTCATTTCATCCATCATCTTCATATTTCATTTTTTTTATAAATTGTAAATACTTTTCTGAAACTTTAAATATATAATTTTCTTGGTCTACTTTTGTTGTTTTGCTGTTCTTAGGTTAGGTTATATTTTTCTTTTCTTTAATTGTCGCTTCACGACAGTTTGGCGCCCAACGTAAAAAGTCCTCTTTCTCTCTTAATTCTTCACCTTACTGCGCCTTGTTCATTCCCTTTTGATTTAATTGCTTTCCCTTTAGTTCTTAATTCATTACTCATCATTCATTTATTCGTCCTTTTCATCCCTTCAAAATTCTAAAACAAAACTTCTTCTAGTTTTTCAACTTATCTGGATTATATTTAGACCTACATATAACACTTCATTTACATTCATCACTCTAAGTTACATTCATCACTCTAATATTTTTATTCTAGATAACTTAAAGAGGTACAATTTTTAATAATATTTTTATTTCTTAAACCTAACTTTACACTTATTTATAACAATGAAAAGGGTTATTAAGTACGAATTCCTTAACAAGGCCGAACTTGAATACAAAGTGAAGATTAGATGTGAGGAACCAGCTAATACTGTTTTGCTTCTAAAAAAACAAGTTTTACGTTTAGTTGCGAATTCTCACCCTGAAGATATTCTGACTTCTTAATTCCGATCGAGGATGACTTGTCTCAAATTGATTCTACATTGACCTATCTGGACTGTAAAATTAAAAAATTTTTACAAGGTGAAACCAAATACTTACGACTAATAGAAACTTTTATTAACCACGTTTTTTACAGATTAGAGCGAATAGATACTGACTTATATCCAGACTTTAAAGCTAATTTCGATACTTTGAAGATGAAATTGACGCTATTGCTAAACAATTCGAATCCTTGACTCCACCTTCAACTGAAAATGACTCTTCATCACTTGATCCTCCTGTTGACCCGACTGTTCATGGAACCTCCTCTTGTTTCTCAAACTTCTGTTATGATCCATACCCCGTATCCTTCACCACCACCTCAATCTTTTTCTCCAATTAACGTCTTCAAAGATCTGAAAAGACACACCTTCAATGGTAAAAGCTGTCCAAGATCCTTTCTTCAAAAACTTGAAGAATACTGCTTAGCTCGTGGCTTGTCCAAAGACTTGTTGATTTCTCAAGCGTTCGAAATTTTCACCGACAATGCTCTTCATTGGTTCAGATTTAAATATAATCAGAATCCAAACTTAACTTGGAACGAACTTTCCTCTTTATTAATTAAAGACTTTGGTGGTTTTGACTATGATCATAAACTTCTAGAAGCGATTAGGAATCGAACTCAAGGCCGTGATGAACCTATTCGTCATCTTTATTTCCATTATGTCTGGAATGTTCTCTCGTCTATCGAAGAAACTTTCTGAAACAAAACAATTGGAGATTATTTTGAGGAATATTCGCCCATGCTATTCAGTTTTCGTAGCCCTAAAAGACATTGACCCTATCGACTCTCTTCTGGCTACTTGCCAAAATTATGAAAAGTTCCTAGACAGAGACAAACAATTTAAAGAACCAAATGTACAACAAAATCCTCTTATTTCTGAATTCAACTACAAGCATTCCACTTCAAGTTCAGTTGACTCTCCAAATTTTTCCAATAACTCACGACCTTCTCCTCCATTAATGAATAAATTCACTTCATCATACAAATACCCTTCTAGACAAATTAATAGTCTCTCTCAAACTAAAGCCCTCAAGAAAGCTCCTTTTATGTTCGCTGTCGCAAACAAGGTCATACTTTGAACACTTGTACTCAACCACGATTCGTGATTTGTTTCAAATGTGGTCTTAAGGTTTTAAAACTGCAGATTGTCCTACTTGTTCTCCCAAACCACATACTAAATCAAAAAAACTAACTGCTGACTTGAAAAGTAACTTAAACTTTGATAAAGACGATTGGACTAGTTGGATTAAAACAATTCAAAACTTCTTTTCTTGTTACAAAATCTCTTCTACACTCTACTCCAAAGAACAAGATCTTAATCGTCCATTCGTTAATGTAAAAATTTACGACTTAACTTTATCTGGTTTACTAGTTTCTGCAGCTCAGTAACTATTCTGGGTAATAATTCTCATTTAGAAATTCTTAAACTGGGCTGTAAACTTTTCAAGTCAGATCTTATTACTGTCTCTACTGCTAATAATCAAAAAGTTAATTCCTTGGGTTATTTTGACTTACCTGTTCATTTTAATAATCAAACTCATTTAATTAAAGCTTATGTTTTCCCTGAAATATTTCTTTCACTAATACTAGGTATTGACTTTTGGAGAAAATTTAATCTTTTACCTAGTGTTTTATCTTCTCTTAACTTTACAGAATCTAAATGCTCTGCTATCGAAACTAAAGATATTAAAGTTTTACCTTATGAGCATTTAACTCCTAACCAAAAGAACATCGCAAACGACATCATCCAACGCTTCAAGACAATTTCTTTTGAGGAAAAAGTATCCTGGGAAGCACACATTTAATCACCACAAGATTGATACTGGTGATTCTCTTCCAATCAAACAAAGATGTTATAGACTGTCTCCTGAAAAACAAAAGGCGTTAGTTAATGAAGTTGACAAGATGCTGGGATTGAAAGTCATTGAACAATGCGAAAGTCCTGGTTATCTCCAGTTCTCATCACTCCGAAGAAGAATGGTGAATGGCGTTTCTATGTTGACAGCAGGAAGCTTAACTCAATAACACGTCGTGATGCTTATAAGTTGCCACTAATAAGCGAAATTTTGGACAACCTGAAGAATGCCAAAATACTTATCAAGCATTGACATTGCGAAAGCATTTTGGGAAATTCCCTTGAATCCTGCGGATAAAGATAAAACTGCATTTTATGTACCTGGAAGAGGTATGTTTAGATTCAAAGTAATGCCTTTTGGCCTCACCAACTCACCTGCAACTCTACAAAGATTAATGGATATGCTGTTTTCTCCTGAATTTGAGAACAAGGTATTTTGCTATCTGGATGACATTGTTATTATTAGTGAGACTTTTGATGAACACATATCGCTTCTCAAGAAAGTTCATGAAAAACTTTCATATGCTAATCTAACTATTAACTTTGAGAAGAGTCAATTCTTCAAGATAGAACTGAAATACCTTGGTTTTCTAGTGGACGAGTATGGTCTACGTGCGGATCCAGATAAAATAAAAGCTATTTTAGAATAACCTGTACCTACTTGCAGAAAAGAAGTACGAAAATTTATAGGCACCTGCAGCTGGTTCAGAAGATTCATTACAAACTTTAGCATTATTGCCTCTCCACTCAACCAACTAACCTGTTCCGGGAAGAACGCTCCTAAATTTTATGGAATTCACAAGCTGCAGCTGCTTTCCAGAAACTTAAAGAAGCTTTGGTAACTGCTCCTGTCCTTGCTTGCCCTAACTTCGAACTACCCTTCTCTGTACATTGTGATGCATCAAATTATGGCATAGGAGCAATGCTTACTCAACATCAAGATGATAAAGAAGTCGTGATTGCTTACATGAGTAAAGCACTAAACAAAAATCAACAGAACTACTCAACTACTGAAAGAGAAACATTGGCTGTAATAACTGCATTAGAACATTGGCGATGTTACCTAGACAATGGTTAAGAATTTACAATATATACTGATCATGCTGCACTTAAAAGGTTTCAGAATTTATCAAATCCATCAGGAAGACTTGCTTGCTGGACTTTACGCTTATCATGCTTTAACTTTGTCATAAAACATAAAAAAGGAAAGGATAACGTTGTTCCAGATTTATTATCAAGACATAAGAATCAAGAACGTCCTGATACACGAGAAGCTTCACCTCAAGGCGTACATCCCATTACGATTGAAGAACCACCTGATCGTAGACTTGAACACTACAAAAAATTATTTCTCGGATGCTCCAACAACCCAGACGCATATCCCAACTACACTATCAGGGATAACAAACTTTACCGCTGTATCCATTCTCCCGATCGTCTAAACGATGACTTTATTTGGAAAGAAGTTCCACTACCTCAAGATAGACATGCACTTATTGAAGCTAACCATGGTTCTCCTTCAGAACTCCATCTTGGTATCTTCAAGACATTCAAGAAATTATCTTTAAAATACTATTGGCCTGGTATGTTTAAGGACATTGCCGAATTAATCTCGACTTGTGAAAGCTGCTTAACCTACAAACACCCTAATCATTCTCCCTATGGTCTTATGGGTAAACCCAAACTTTGCTCCAGACCTTTTCAAACTATATCCTTAGATCTTATGGGTCCATTGCCTATAACTCGAAGACGAAATCAGCATATTCTAGTAATTAACTGCAATTTTACTAAATATACTATGATTTTTCCCTTAAACGTGCTACTTCAGCTAATATTATTAATGTTTTGGAAAATTCAGTTTTTCTAGTTCATGGCATTCCTCAAACTATTATAATGGACAACGCTGTTCAATTTCAGTCGCGAGAATTCCACTCATTTTTAAATTCTTATAATGTTCCTTGTATTTTTAACACAGCTTTATATTGTCCTCAGGTTAATCCTACGGAGAAGTTTAATAGTACAATTATTACAGCTCTAGCATCTCTAGTAGGAGACGATCATAGATCCTGGGACAACCATCTTGCTAAGATTCAGTACGCAATGAACAGCGCTACAAATGTAGCTACTGGTTTTACTCCAAATTTTTTAGTCTTTGGTAGGGAAACAATACCTTGTGGTGCCTTCTATACTCCTACTCAGAACCTCGAGGAATTGGTATTTATGCCTCGTGATATTTACGCGTCTAATGCTGGTCTCCTCTCATCTATATTTCACAAAGTTCGAACTAAACTTCACATAGCTCACGCTAAAAATAACGCTCGCTATGATCTTCGTCGGTCTTTAAAGAATTTAATGTGGGAGACACTGTTTGGCGTAAAAAACATGTTTTAAGCGATGCCGGCGCATACTTTAATGCTAAACTTGCCCCTAAGTTCATCAAGTGCAAAGTGATAGCTAAACTGTAACCACTAGTCTATGTGCTTGAAGATCCTAATGGAGTTAGAGGCAAGTGGCACATCAAAGATGTAAAATCATAAATTTTCTTAACTTTTATTTACTGTTAATTTGTATATATGTTATAAATATCACCATCATTTTCACCTTATTATTTTTATTTCTTTTAATTTGTTTGTTTGTTTGATGATCCAGTGTTCTTCAACACATCTTGCTTTAAGACCTCGAATGTTGGTTGGATTAATCTTCACTTTTTATGTTGTTTCAGACACATCTCGTTGGTGATGTTGCATAAGTCATAGCGACTAATGCTTGCTTAAGATTAAGTTCTTTATCTTTATCTTTACTTGGGAGCAGCTGACTACTCCCTTAATTTTTTATCTTCACTTAGGAGCGGTTGACTACTCCTTAAATAAGCCTTAATGTCCTTTCGAAAACACACTTTTAGAGTGGTGTCTCTTCGACTAATTTATTTTTTTTCCACACAGGTGCGGTTGACTACTCCTTAAATAAGCCTTAATGTCGTTTTGAAAACACACTTTTAGAGTGGTAGTCATTGAATGTGAACTCCACCCTTACCTGAATGCAGATGATGAATGTAAGAGATAGTATATCTGATTTTGACTGGTGATGTCTGTTTCTGCAAAGCTGTGTTTTTATGGTTTATTTTAGAATGTACATGTCAAAATTTTTGCTGAGTCAAAAATTTTCCAGGGTCGGGGGGGAAAATGTAGTGTTATGCTACTTACATTTCATTGTACACTAATTCTCCATTCTGTTTTGATATTCTGCATTCATGTTTTGCATCACTATACTACTTTTTTCATTCTGTTTTGATTTTCTGCATTTATATTTTGCATCACCTTTATTTATATAGGATCCTGTAACGTTTTTACACAATAACATATCATTCTACGGCGTATTTTCACACTATTTAGTACTTTTAAAATAGCTGTCAATGGAGTCTTACCTTTTTTGGTCTTTTATTGAATTATCTGTAACTCTACAATTTCAGGCTTCGTGCACGCTGCCGTGGATTAGTTTTTCCTATGTGAATAATATCTCATTTCTTACTAAAATGTAATAGTTTCTTAATAATAGTCCAAAAACCAAAAATTGCTAAATATGACAACTACTATTTATGTCGTTGTTATGGTAACTTTTATTCAAATTCGTCTCTGGTATGATGTTCTTTCTACATAAATACTCTTTGGCTGTAGGTCATTTACAATAATTTCGTTTTAATTTAAATAATTTCTCGTTCTCTCTAAAAAGGTATAAAAGCCGAGCAATTGGAGAATACAGGACAGTCTCGCTTCAGTTCTCAAACGAGAAACATCTACTAAAGGCCTTATCCCGGGGCCGCTTTGCCCCGGGATCCTGCAAGCCTCCATCTACACGTGAAGTCGTCGGCAGTCTGCTTCAAGCGCGGGGCCACACTACCTTCGGGCGCGCTACGACTGCTTGCTCCAGGCGCCGAGTGCACCTACTGCTCGCGCTACCTTCGGGTACGCTACGACTGCTTGCTCCAGGCGCCGAGTGCACCTACTGCCCGCGCTACCTCTGGGCGTGGCGACTACTTCTCCAAGTACTGAGCACACCCACCCCAGGCGCTACGTGCGCCGGCTCCGGACGCTGCGTGTGCCCAGTCCAGGCGCTGCGTGCCGTCGCTGCTGAGAAACCTCAAGCTCTGCGTGTGCCTATTTCTACAAAAGCAGCGAGGCTCCAGGCTCCACTATAAAACTATATTGTCCTATTCTCCTACCTTTATTTTTTTTAAAACCTAACTGTAATCTCATTCATCCATCATCTTCATATTTCAATTTTTTCAAAAATTGTAAATACTTTTCTGAAACTTTAAATATATTTTTTTCTTGGTCTACTTTTGTTTGTTTTGCTGTTCTTAGGTTAGGTTATATTTTTCTTTTCTTTAATTGTCGCTTCACGACAGCATTTTATAATGTTAAACAAAAATATAGGTTTTTGCATTTAATCTTTCTTGAGCTTCTTTCTTGAGAGAATAAATAAATATATAATTGAACTTCTATTAGATTGTGAGATTGAAAACGTTGCTATAAATTGATTCCATGATGGATAAATCTGTATCAGATACGGAAATTAACTTTTTGTCCACTAGCATCAAGACACCACCTAACTATGTATTTCAACGAACCAAGAGGACTAGAGAAGAAATGGCTGATTCTGTTACTAATCAGTTGGCTGATTTCAAAGAAAAAATTATAAAAATTATGACACTCTTTACAACAAAACAAGAAAATGAATTTATCAATGGAATTGAAAGTATATGTTTAAATGACACAATATCTGCATACGATTTTAGAAAATGTTCTATACGATTTTATTACAATTAAGTGATAGTGTAGTCAACAATGTCGATAAAATTTACAAAGATAAATTGTTATAACTATTAGTCTTTGTAAATATTCGATATTTTATATTATAATAATATTTTTTTTGTAATATTCGATAAATATTTTATAAATTATTATTAGTATTATATAAATAATTATTAGTAGTTTCATACATAGTATAGTTTCATTACAGTGATTACGCGTAAACAATAGACTCAAATACTTAAAGATTATTAACATCCTAAAAATAAAAAAAACTACAGTTACCAACCCGCCTGTCAAGCGCGGCAGCAATGACAATTTTTTTTCTGAATGTGTACGCTGTTAGCCCTGCGGCTTTGACAGCTTCATCTAATTAGGCTTGTAAGTGAGGACTTACGAACTATTGAGTGCAACGGTTCTGCCGGCATAATTTTGTTAATAAAAATTGAAATAGTGTAGTAGAAATAAGTGGCGCGATTCCTCCTACGTATTCTACTTTCGCAATTTTATTTTCAATTGATAATATTGAAGTCAATTAACCATTTTCAATATTCATACACACGTGTTTCGCCCATCAACCAGCAGAATTCAGTGCTTTTAAATGACTTTTGCATGTGGGGAAAAATTTGGACTGCAGTCCCGAGGCACCCCGATCCCTGCATTCAAAGTGAGGCTCTTCGAGCTAGGGGAGGGTTGGGGGGGGGCTCGATGCGATTCAAGGGCCCCTCAGAAGGAGGTACGAACCTCAGCTTGAACCACTATCGCAATTTTGTTAACTGGTCGCAAAAATTAGGAAACGCCCCGCATCACGGGTGTTGATTCTCGTGTACGGGGTGTGTCTGTGACGACGCGTTCGCCGGCGAATGCGGTGTGCCCTAGTGTTCTGTACTGGAGTAGTGTCTGAGTGTGTGTGCACAGCAATGACAATCTAAGGCGCGGCTACTTTAAAAGGTCGCAATAATGATGAATGTGTGTCTGTGTTGGATGTGCAATTTATCTTATGTAACTGCATTAAAATAGCAAAATTGTACACAGGCAACCTAGGTAGTAATAATTGCAGAACGACTTAACGACGATCCTTAATTGAGTGTGAATTAGTATGCATTTTATTTTTAACATAATATTCTGCCAGTATTCATTCATCATTACAGCCCTTCACAAGTCCACTGCTGAACATAGGTCTCCCCAAAGAATGCCACAAAGCACGGTCCTGAGCCACCTGCATCCATCGACTTCTGCATGTCTTACCAGGTCGTCACTTCATCTCGTGGGGGGACGCCCTACACTTCGCCTACCGGTACGAGGCTGCCACTCGAAAACCTAAAAGTATGAAGAGCACCTCCCGCCCTCTCTCAATTGCGTGCAATATCCCCGTCACCACTAATCCCAGCACCATGTCACCACGTTAAATATAATGGATTTCCGCAAAGTAACGCCTGATTCTATTAATAATACTCACAGAATACTCAAAATTCATTGGACCTAGACAGGTTTATAATGTCACACGAAAAGGCTTTCAATATTTTGGATATAGAATAGGTATTTAGTTAATGATTTCTTATATTTACGCGAACACTACACATTAATAATAATGTAAAGGTATTTAGTTGTTAAATTTTGACATATTCTACCGATGTTGTTTGAATTCCGGATCAGCTACTTAGCAACCGGTAACGTAGCTACCGTAAGGTCTACAGTTCACTGCTGAACATGGCCTACCCCAAAGATTGCCTGAAAGGGGATATTTTCCATAGTTGACATGCTTGGCAAGCGGGTTAGCAACCACAGTTTATTATTTTTGGTCTTTATCTCTTACGACGCCCACGGGAGGGTAATATGAGGTAGTAAATATTCTTACACCGCTACTATATAGTAATACACATCTATATTTTTTTTTTTTTTTTTTTTTTTTTTTTTAAAACGTTACCCCCACACTAGGATTTTCTCCTGTGTCGTGGAGGCAGTTTACAAACATAAATTGCACAAGGACAAACATCCAGACCCGGAACAATTATTTGTAGGACATACAAATACTTGTTCCGTGCGGGATTCGAACCCGCAGCCCCCAGCGCAACAACTGATTGCTAAGCCACTGCGCCACGGAGCCGTCGTATATATCTTCATAAAAATGAGATAGATTTTAATAAGATTTAACCTGAAACGAAAATTATTCATGCGTTCTGTTCTCTCTATCTCTCTTAGTTTTCCTATGACGCATTAAACGAATGGACATTCCAGGACCTATAAGTTTCATTTGTTCTTAGCCATAAGTTTCCTACTGCTAAAATTTTCCGTCAAAAAAGACACGTGAAAACGATTTGCGATTAAATAATTAAGTCTAAATATACTCCAATCCTTTTCGCGGTAATTTTCATTTTCACTAATTCCATTGTGGTGTCGACAGTAGAATATATTATTACTAAACTTTAATGGAAGAAGAATGTCTGGGGAAAATGTAAAATGAAGATTCCTATGGTATAATTAATGGTTGACATAATATATTTCTTTAAATTAATTATATTCTTAAATAATATGTTTTGTTCATAACGAAATTGACAGATTATGGAACGTTTATTAGACTACAACACACACACACACACACACACACACACACGCGCGTACACACGCACGCATGCACGCACGCACGCACGTTCGCACGCATGCACGCACGCACGCACCCATGCACGCACGCACATACGCACGGAAGCACCCACGCACGCACGCACGCACGAAAGCACGCACCCACGCACGCACGCACTCACGCAAACAAGTACACATTCAAGCTCGCACGCATGCACGGATGCACG
Organism: Parnassius glacialis; assembly: GCA_033319125.1. Lineage (NCBI taxonomy): Eukaryota > Metazoa > Arthropoda > Insecta > Lepidoptera > Papilionidae > Parnassius > Parnassius glacialis. The sequence continues at coordinate 5,724,606 of JAVANC010000022.1, read as the reverse complement.
CACACACACACACACACACACACACACACACACACTCTCTCTCTCTCTCTCACACACACACACACACACACACACACACACACACAATTTGTCCTGTAATGGCTGCGTAATAATATCAGCTATCTTATATCATGACGTGGGTGTCGCAAGAGGCGACAGAGGGAAACTGAAATATGAGATGGGCAGCAGCATCTTCCCGATAATAGTTAAGCTTCTTAAGCGTGGCAACTACAAAAAAGCCCCACAAAGGATATTGCGTAAACATTTTTGGCGAATTACGTATGAGGAGATTCAGCTCATATTTCAAATTGTATCGGAAAGAACGTGAAATACTTTGAGTGTCGCACAACTTCACAAATGCTAAGAAAAAGGCCCGTAATAAATAGTGCTATGACATGATTACTCAATTTGAATCAGGCTCCTCTCGACGTGTTTTCGACGTGATTACAAGTTGTAATGTTTTAAAATTGTTAAACGAGAGAGAGAGACGTGTTGTTGATACTAAATCTTTAATTAAAATGATTAAACTTATTCTACTTAACACTAATATATACTGTCGTGGAGGCCACACTACACCTCCCACCGATAAAATAATAAAAAATTAAGTTATCTATCTTTTATCAAACCTAAAAACTATTCTAAACGTAATTAAAGAATATCTAAATGAAAACTGTTATCTAAGGCATAATGTCTAGATTTATGAGGTTGTTTGGCTAAACCTTTTGGCACGTAAAAATGTGTAGTCACATTAGTTATAGTAATTGACATAATAAGGCATAATTATGTAACATAACATAATATAATTTTATTATGTTTTGATTTTCGCAAACATTAACAATATTCATTCGTATCCTTAGTCATTAAGATAATTATATTATCTAGTCCGGACATATTGTAATACATAGTACTTTTGTACATATCTTATGTATTTCTTCTTACTTATAATTTTCATTTCATTTTTTGATTTCATTTTTACATTTACCGTTATTTCTCTTTCATTTTAATTCATAGCATTTTAGCTACATATTTATTAAATATTTGTGTCATTTCTTTCAGGTGAAAGAAATGACACGTGCAAATGAATACTTGTTTTAGTGAAACGATACGTACGCGAGCCGTGTACGTACACGGCTCGCGTACATACATGATCAAGACAATAAATAATATTCATCATCATCATTATCATCATTACAGCCCTTCACAAGTCCACTGCTGAACATAGGCCTCCCCCAAAGAATGCCACAAAGCACGGTCCTGAGCCACCTGCATCCATCGACTTCCTGCATATCTTACCAGGTCGTCACTCCATCTAGTGGGGGGACGCCCTACACTTCGCTTGCCGGTACGAGGCTGCCACTCGAGAACCTTTCTTCCCCATCGGTTGTCGGTTCTTCGAGCTATATGGCCGGCCCATTGCCACTTCAGCTTACTAATCCGTTGGGCTATGTCGGTCACTCTGGTTCTACTGCGGATATCCTTATTCCTAAGTTTATCACGCAGAGAAACTCCGAGCATAGCCCTCTCCATAGCTCGCTGAGCGACCTTGAGCTTCCTCATACGGCCAGCAGTGAAGGACCACGTCTCAGTTCCGTAAGTCATCACTGGCAACACGCACTGGTTGTACAATTTCGTTTTAAGGTTTTGAGGTATGTCTGACGAGAAGATGTGTCGTAGCTTCCCGAACGCTGCCCAGCCGAGTTGAATCCGTCGATTGACCTCTCGGTCGAAGTTGGACTTACCTAGTCGGACTATTTGTCCCAGGTAAACATACTCGTCAACAACTTCGAGCTTAGTGTTCCCAACAACTACCGGCATAGGTGTGACATGGACATTAAACATGATCTTTGTTTTGTCCATGTTCATCTTAAGACCTATCCGTTGGGAAACACTATTGAGGTCATTGAGCATAGTGCTTAGGTCCTCCAGCGATTCTGCCATAAGGACTATATCGTCGGCAAATCGAAGGTGAGTGATGTACTCGCCATTGATGTTGATACCGTATCCTTTCCAGTCCAGAAGCTTGAAAACGTCTTCCAATGCAGCGGTGAAGAGTTTCGGGGATATGACGTCACCCTGTCCTTACACCTCTCTGCAATTGGATAGGTTTCGTACTCTGGTTCTGTACTCGGATAGCCATCGTAGCCCTACTGTACAAGCACTTCAACACTTCGATATACCGACAGTCAACTTGGCACCGCTGAAGGGACTGCAGCACCGCCCAAATTTCGACGGAATCAAAGGCTTTCTCATAGTCCACATACGCCAGACATAGTGGCAAATTATACTCCTCGGACTTCTGTACAATTTGCCGTAGGGTATGTATGTGGTCTATGGTGCTAAAGCCTTTTCGGAAACCGGCTTGTTCGGGAGGCTGGAAGTCGTCAAATCTGCGCGCGAGACGATTCGTAATGACTCTCGAAAACAGCACGTAGACGCGGCTCAGAAGGGAAATCGGTCTGTAGTTCTTCAAGAGAGCGTTGTCGCCTTTCTTGAAGAACAAGACCACCGCACTTCTGCTCCACGCCTCCGGTGTAATGCCACCATGGAGGACGGAATTAAAGAGCTTCTGAAGGACTTCAAGTACCGGTTTTCCACCCGCTTTCAGAAGCTCCGCTGTAATTCCATCCTCGCCTGGGGCCCTGCCGTTTTTAAGGTGCTGGAGAGCCATTCTAATCTCGCTCAGACTGACGTCCGGGATATCATCGGAATAATGTCGGATAAGACTCGCTCTTGGATCGTTACTCACACTTGCGTGTGGCTCCAACGATGACGTGTACAGCTGCCCATAGAACCTTTCAATCTCACTCAAAATCTCAGGTGCCCCGGAAACGATGCTGCCACATTCGGTCTTCAGCCTTGACAGTTGGCTCTTTCTGGCAGACAGATCTCTGGCAAAGACTTTGGAGCCTTGGTTCCGCTTGATCGCTTCTTCAATACGAGCTGTATTGAAGTTGCGTAAGTCCCGCCGCATGCATTTGGAGATCTGTCTGTTCAGTTGCCTGTATGCTGCCAAATCTGTTGAAGAATGTAGCTTCATCTCCCGTCTAACAGCCATGAGATTAAGAGTGTGATCGGAGAGTTTTTGTGTTCTTCTGCGGCGGGTCTTGCAGAACTTAGCTCCGACCGCATGGACAGTTTCCACGAGCTTGTCATTCAAATCGTCCACTTCATTGCAGTCTTCTAGGCACTGAAAACGGTTTTGTAACTCGAGCTGAAAGGTTTCGGGACTTTGGATTAGAGCACGAGGGGGACGGAGCGTTGACTTCATTAGACGAGACCTCTCCAACTTAACGTTTAGGTTCAGTGTGCCTCTAACCATTCGGTGATCGCTGCCGGTTTTCACCCTCGCGATCACTGAGACATCACTGAACAGTTGTCGTTTGGTCGTTATAATGAAGTCAATCTCATTTTTTGTCGAACCGTCGGGGCTCGACCAGGTCCACTTCCTGTGAGGCCGCTTCTGGAAGAAAGAGTTCATCATAAAGAGTCCCTCTTTCTCCATGAAGTCGGCCAGCTGCTGGCCCCTTGGGTTCCGTTGCCCTATTCCAAATTTCCCCACTTTCAGCTCACCGTTCTCTCTTGTGCCTAGTTTTGCATTGAAGTCTCCCATTAACACCGTATTTTGCGTTTTGGAGGAATGCATGGCTCTAGAGATATCCTCATACATTTCCTCCACCTCCTCATCGGGGTGTGCCGAGGTTGGTGCGTAAACCTGTATGACCTTCAGCGAATACCGTTTGGTGATTCTGAGTATCAGGTACGCAACCCTCGTCGACACACTCCCGATCTTTACGACGTTGTTAACGAGAGACTTGTGGACGATAAATCCGACACCTCCTTGGGACAGATGGTCGCTCTCCCGGTAATAGAGCAAGTTGCCGGATTCGAGGATTACCGTGTCCTCCCCCTCTCTTCGGACTTCGGATAATCCTATAATATGCCAGCGTAACTTGTCTATCTCTTCTTCCAGCTCCACAATCTTCTCGTCAGTCCTCAGGGTCCGTGCGTTGTATGTTGCCAGGTCAAGTCGTTGTAGGTGGCAACCGAACCTCCACCGGAGATTCTTAGCACCCCCTGCCCCGCCGTTACCATGGTCGCCACCGTAGCCAGGAATAGCGGGGCCGCCGGGGACTGGGGGCCGTCTCTTCGTAACTTTCATTATGGGGGGTATATTGCCATAGTTGCCACGCTTGGCGAGCGGGTTGGCAACCGCAGTTTTTTATTGTATTTTGCCGTTACCAGGAAGATGCTGCCCATCTCCTGCCTGTGTCCCTTTGTCGCCTTTTACGACACCCACGGGAAGATATGGGGTAGTGGATATTCTTAACCGCCACTACACGGCGGTTAAGAATATCCACTACCCCATAATATTACTTTATTCAATTCTTTATATGCATAGCATTTCAGGTCATATAATTTAGTATTTATTTGTGCCATAACTTTCACGTACACAACTTGCGTAAACACATGATCAATATAATGGACAATTTTCCTATACGGTTCTTAATAAAATCACATTTCTTTAAACAACTCATTAAAAATCATTCCAAATTTTGAAATCCAAATAACTTAAAAAAATTATCGATTATTAGGTTTTCCAAACTATCAGCTGATCAGGCCGTTTGTATGTGGATATGCTAACCTCCAATAATTTTCTTTACCTTAATCTCACAACTACACACTATTAATATTTTTCATTTATAATTTCGTATTTCTTAACTTAACTATAAACTGTCTGACATCTTTTATAAATTTATGTCATATAGTTTCGTATAATATTTAGTTCCACCATTGTCAGTCAGGGGTTTTTTTTATTATTATCTATCTTTATTTAAAAAGGCTTTTATCCTACAAGGATATGTCAGCCTTATCGTTACCTAGTTTGTTCCTGTTTCACAAATGCTATTTGGAAAGGGGCAATCAATGTGGTAAAAATATGGAACTGACTGATTTTGCTACCGCTGAGTGTGGCTCCGCAAGTATACTCAAAAACCAACAAGTTTCACACAAATTGATACTAAATTTTGTACCAGATTCTCCCTTTCCCTTTGATATTTGACACATTCTGCTAGCATATGTTGGACATCTTCTATAATATGACAAATATCGCAATTGGGCGAGTCTGCTTTTTTCATTAAAAATACAATTTTTTATTGGGGTAGTGCCCAGAACGTAACCTATGAATAACAATTATATGGTTTCTATTCATTTTAATATTATTATACCACGGTATTCGAAAAGGCTGACTTTGTATTGTTTTATACCATTTACCCTTTTCCCTGCTTCTTTCATCAAAATACTCTCTAAATTTATCATAACAAAGGTTTTTGAATTTTGTCAAGATTTCCGTGTAAATTGGTAAAATATTTAATTCGATTCCATGCGTTATAGCGGCTTTTGCTAATAGGTCAGCCTCTTCGTTTCCCTTTAAACCTATATTCGATGGAACCCATTGCAATTTTATGTTTATATAGCGACTTCTGTAATTATATAGTTGGTTTAATATCCCATAAGCTATCGGTGCACCTCTGCTATGACCAGAGGCGCATCGACCTAAATGTTGTAAAGCGCTTTTGCTATCTGAAAAAATAACAAAATATTGGGTTAAGGCTCACAATATGGGCACAACAAAATTCATATCAATTACATACATACATACATAAACACTCACGCCTGTCACCCAGAGGAGTAGGCAGAGACTATGGACTTCTATTTGGCACGATCCTGACAGACCTCTCTCGCTTCCTCCACATCCATATACCTATTATATATTAATTGTAAACATAATATGAGTTTCAAATTCGTATCTAGCAAAGTAAATATTTTTATGGTCCTCACAAGTACGTACTATTTTCCGAGAAAACAATAAATTATAATAGTTAAAAGCTTACGATTTAAAAGTTTAAACAACATAAAACCGAAAACAAATTATTACATTTCATATTAAGATGAACAGAATAAAGAAGTCAATGTTAAGCAACGTAATCACACAGATCAAAATACAAATTGTAATCCTAGCAGCGCAAGCAATTTGACACACCTTTGTTTTAAATCCAAAGTATGTTTATGGAAACGATTACATCGAATTATGACCACACTATATGATTCATACCTAATTTTAAGATAACTTGTAGGTATAATATGTTATAGGTAATATGAATGCAAGTAAAATTTACCTTAAAATTTATGGTTAATGGAACTTACCTTCCGTGAACTTCAACCAAAATTATACGATTTTTTACATTGGGATAATTAATCGTCTTCAATTCATTGTTTCCCCATGGTGAAGGTCTAGTAGAATTTGATTAATTTCGGATATTTGTTTAATTATTTCATATTTTGTCATTTCTTTGCTTATTAACTCTGATGTCAAATGTGCTAAACCTGCAATACCGCACCCTAGTTGGTTTTGCATCTTTTCTAAATGCCTGTCACGATTTTTTGTTAATTCATGAATTACTGACACAACCTCGGCGTTCAATCTTGAAAATTTTCGGGGATCAGTGTTTTAGTAAGCAAGTTCTCCTTCTGTTCTTTCATCAACCCTTCTACTAGGATTTTTCCCCAACGTTCAGAGACTTCCATAGGAATCTTCCGCCCAAAAACTTCTTCAGACTTTTTTGCTTCCCCAAGAGCTATTTCTATTTAAGAGTATACTTCTGAGGGGAGCATAATTTCCTCGTCTTGTGATGGTATATGAACACTGGCCCTTCTGAAGACTTTACTGGAATAATAGTTTCAGCTTCAAGCGAGAAAGGTGCCGGCGTGGTCATTTCAATCATCGACTTTGGCCAGCGGCGCTCAGATTCGGCTTCTTCCTCATTGACATTATCGCTGCCACCGCGTCGAACTCAATTTCTTCAAACTCGTCGCAAGAATTATATCCGGAATCTAATAAAACAAGGGTGAATCAGCTTAATATTTACTTTCTGGATAACATCACGTGTCACCATATTAAGAAAGTAAGTTTTATATTTCCGGGTGATATCACATGCCACCACAGGGGAAATAATAGTATAAATACTTCAGACAATAACATCTATTGTTATTGTTTGAAGTATAGCATCCCGATTACTAGCTCCTCACATTTTGGATAACATCACGTGTCACCACATTAAGAAAGTAAGTTTTATATTTCCGGGTGATATCACATGCCACCACAGGGGAAATAATAGTATATATACTTCAGACAATAACATCTATTGTTATTGTTTGAAGTATACCATCCCGATTATTAGCTCCTCACATTTTGGACAACATCACGTGTCACCACATTAAGAAAGTAAAATTTTTTGCAACAAACTTTAAATTAATAAATGTGTAGGAATTTAAAACCGTCTATCAAAAGCCATAAGATATTTCTGTGATTTCCTTTGTCTTATATTATATTATAACTATACGAATATCTCTTTTCTATTGTACAATCATAATTTCAATATCAGATCATGACAACAATAAGAAGCACCTCACAGTAAAGCACACGACTCAAATAAGCTAGCATTTAGAAACAAACATATTGTATTACGTTAATGACATACATTTCTATACCAAACCAAAGTGTAATCTGTTTAGTAATGGTACATAATATCTTGTGTCTAATCTCTGCTTTCCATCAGGAAAGATTGTGGAAAGAATTTGACTGAAGAAATGCTGATAAAATAACGAATTATGAAAAGATATAAAATATAAAAATGACTTTCTCATGAGTAAAACAGTTATACAGTAAAGTATCTTTTCAATAAAGTTTACAAAGAGTATTTAAATTGGGAGCTCCTTAGCAATTTATATATATGATAGTATTATATACATCACAAATATCTTGTACCTACCTATTTTAGTTTTAGACAACCTTTTAAAAATCTTTTTATCTTTTAAATATATCTTGATAGTTCTGTGAAACTCTCTATAATCAAAAAGCCCTTACTCCATTTATACCGTCTGTGTTTTTCAATGCAGCAAATTTGTTTTTTCTGTTCAAGGGATAGTCAATTGAACGGACAACGAGACTTAATTAGAAATATTTTGGTGTATTTTAAAGTGGCTGTAGCAAATTCTTTTACTATAAGTTCATTTTTACTATTTTTGAATTCTTGAAAATCTACGATTATTGTATTGCTGTTCATAATATTTTCTTAACGAAGGAACACACTAAAATGATCGAGAAGAAGAAAAACCACATGCACGGTATAGCTAAATTGTATTTTATTGTTTTTTTATGTATTCTCCGTTAAACCTAATGCACTTTTTCATTCGTACAAACCAATCATTAAAACAGTAATTCCAGTCTGAAGTTGATGTTGACAAAATGGCTGATTTGTACGCTTCCACAGCTGCTTCGGGGTCTTCAAACCGTTGACCACATAATAAATCTTTCATTTTAGGGAATATAAAGAAATCGGTTGGGCTCAGGTCAGGACTGTACGGAGGATGGCTCATCAGCTCAACGTTTTCCTGCTTCAAAAACCATTTGTCTTCCGAGCCGTATGGGAGCTCGCAGTATCGTGATGTAAGATGATGTGACGTTTCGGGTTATTTTTTCAGAGTTCGGCTATCGTTTCTGGCAAAAAAACCGTGAATACCACTCAGCGGTAACCGTTTTGCGTTCCTGTAAAGGAATTGTAGCAACATGCCCCTTTTTAGAGACAAACGTAGTGACCATTTTCTTTGACACGCTGCGGGAGCAAACCACTTTCGTTGGTTTGACCTCGTCTTCGAAGACCCAAACTGGTGACTGATGTTTTCTTTCAGGTTCGTATGAATAAATCCATGATTCGTCACCTGAGACGATATTTTAAACGGCATTTGACTTCCCTCCGTTGCAGCGTTGCAGAGTATTCCGGCACCAATCAACACGAGCCGCCTTTTGCTCTTCGGACAAATCCTGGGGAATGCAGCGGGAAACTAGCTTTCTAACACACAGTTCAGTATGTAATTTTGACTGAATTGCAGTCATTCCGATACTAACAACAGCCCGAATCTGCTCGTATATCACATGACGGTCATCTAATATAATAATAGTTTGCACAGCTGCGATGTTTTCAGGCGTGACCGCTGTTCTTGATCGACCTGCAGAAGAAACAGTGCTGAGCGACACACGACCGCATCGGGACTCAGAATACCAGCGGTATATTGTAATTTGACTCGGTGCTTCAACGAGCTTCGAAATGTTCACGCGTGAGCTCCATTTCTATTTACAACATTTCGACTTTTAACCGTGGTAGAGCCACGCGGCAGCTTTTGCTTTAGCACGGATGGGCCGGCTCGAACTGGGGTGGTACAACGACCTCACAGAAAACCAGCGTGAAGTAGAGTTTCCTCTGCGTTTCGCTTGGTGAGTGCAGCTGGCCGGAGGCCCTTTTTACTGGGAATGAGGCATTCCATCTTAGTCTTCACGGGCGACAACGCATCTACATTTTGATTTGTAATAGAGGATAGATGTAGATGTCTATGGGCCGCAGCAACCACATACCATCAGGTGGACTGTGTGCTCGTTTGTCACCCTTATCCTATAAAAAAAACAACATGGTTTTTGTTTTTAAACATTTTTTTTAATTGTTTGCATGTCAATAAGATTCCAAGAGGCCAGTATTCATATTCTAAAAAAGGTTTTATTGTAACTCACTCCGAAATATTCTATTCCCGATAATTTCATTGTGCCCCTCCGTATTACTCAGCGGTTTGTACTCGAATATACAATCGTTTAAAATTTTATTATAATGATATAAAAATATAGTTTAGTTTATAATAATAAAATATAGGTTTCAATTATCATATTTAGAATTTTAGTTTATACTTTTATTTCGATTTTCGATTATATCTGAAAGCAACAGCACGTTATTAAAGCATTAAGCCAGGTACTAAATATTTCTAAAAATAAATGATTTAATACTCAGTATATTACTACACACTCTAAAAAGAGTCGGTAATTAAACAAGCGCTTGCAGATTTTTTTTTTATATTATGGCTTTGCATTTGAGTTTTGATATACAGATTTCTGAAAGAAAACCTGTGAATTAAATCTGGTAGATAAGTAACACTGAAAAAACTAACGCCTAGTTGGATAAAAAACTGGACGAACGTTGCGATAATTTTCTTTGATGCACGACACCATCTGGTTAACAGCCTTCTACGTTGGGGTTTTCCCGTCGACAGCTGATTTAAAGTTGATCAGAGAATGCTGCCAGAAGTCGGCTGATAAAATACCTTCCAGCTCGCGGAAGTTAGAGATGTGGACCTCGACGTAATATTCTCCTCGCTCGTAGACTCGCTCTGGTGCGTATATCCTAAACCTGTTCAGCATGATAAGTAGCTTTTTAAAATCCCCACTCGGATAGGTTCAAAATCTTCATCCTGGTAACAATAAAAAACAATTTCAACAAAAGCAAATTGATAAGCAATGAACAATAGTTATATTCTCTCCTACCAACATAAATATATTTTTATACAATGCTCATGACTTGACTTAATCGAAAGGTCAATCAGCTGATTCAACTCGGCTGGGCTGCGTTTGGGAGATTACGACACAAATATTCTCGTCAGGCATACCTCAAAACAAGATTGTATAACCAGTACGCGTTATCAGTGATGACTTATGTATCTGAGACGTAGTCCTTCAATGCTGACCACATGAAGACGCTCACGATCGCTCAGCTATCTATTAAGAACTTAGAAATTAGGATATCCCCAGTAGAACTAGGGCATTCGACAAATCCCAACGGGTTAGTACGCTGAAGTGGCAATGTGCCAACCTTTAAGTTCAAAGAACCGACAACTGATGGCGGAGAAATCTTCTTGAGTGGCAGCGTCGTAACGGCAGGCGAAGTGTAGGGCGTCCCCCCACTAGATGGAGTGACGGCCTGGTGGTAGTGACGGTGGTGCAGGAAGTCATTGGATGCAGGTGTCTCGGGAACGTGCTGTGTGGCATTCCTTGGGTGAGGCTTATGTTTAGCAGTTGACTTGTGAAGGCCTGTAATGATGATAATGATAACTAATATATTAAGGTACTGATAACTTATTACTGGGAAAGCGCAGAGGGTGTTCGCATTTGTATGGCGCAAAATTAATTAGTGTTTTATTAATTACATATTTTTAAATGAAATTTATAATTTCTTTTAAAATCTACCCTTAGGCTCTCAATTGAGGGTGCAATGATATTATCATGAGTAATATTGTTTTAAGAACGCAGAGCACAAAAATAGATATAGAATTTTTTTATTTCGACAGTATCCACTAAGAGAGGATTTTGGAAAATTCAATATTATACACAATTTAGTTTTATGAAATTTTTATTTAATGGGCCGATTGACTCAAAAATTACTGGAAGTTCTCTATAAATAAACGTATTTTACGATTTTTCAAAAAACCTCTTACGTAGGCAGAGAATGTTTAAATGGAGACACATGTACAGTTTTTAGACAATTCCACCAAAAAGCGAAAACAAAAGAAATAAATAAATAAGGTACAACAAGCATTATTATAATTCTAAATAAGCACAGACTTTTTCACAGAGAATGTCAAGGAGGAAGATGTACATGAATTATACAATTAGGTTAAAAATAAAAATGAAAATGAAAACACATCATAATGGCAGTAGAGAAAAGTGGAATAGATAAAAGAAAGAAGTGAAATTATGATGGAAATATTAGTGCTTCAAGTTCAATTAGATTTTTGTTAAGGCAAGGAGTTTCACTATGGTACAGCTGTCACAGAAAATGGTTAATGAAGATGAATACGAAAAAATATTGTTAGAGAGAAGTTTTCACTATTTGGAACCGTTTTCTAACTTAAAATCAGCGATCATTTCTTACGTGGTAGAGCCATGCTGCAGTTATATTAGTAGTATGGTTGTAGCACGAATGGGTCGGCTCGACCGTGGAAGGACCACACTTTAACAGAATACCAGCGTAAAATAGCAGTTTTATACTGCTGTGTTTCTAATAGTGAGTGTAGAGAATCGGATAACTTTTTTACTGGAAAAGAGGCATTCCATCTTAGTTCTCATTAGTGAAAACGCATCTGCATTTTGGTTCATTATTGAAGATAGATTGAGGATAGTCTTTGGGTTATAGCAACTACTTAACATCAGCAAATGACATATTATCGCCGGTTTTGTCGCAAAAAAACGTGTTGGAGCTGTAGGGCTATCTTTTTTCTGTCACAGATCCAGTGTGCTTCCTAAAACAAAGATTTTTCCAGGGTAGCGATCTGTGATGGATCGTGATTAAATTTACCATTTAAATATGGGCTAGTACAGCTCTTTTTCTATTCACAATATAGTTCACAAACTATTCCAAAAGAACACCGATTGCTACCAAGGCTGATTTGAGTCCAAAGAAGTTAATAGTAGTTTATTTTGGATTATAAAAGATTGTAAAATATCATTGCAGAAGTACCTGAAACTATACAAACGTTCATTGTAGTTATTTGATTTACTCGTAGTTAGTGGAAAGAACGGGTTATCTTTTAGTTAGTATGTTTCCAATTATCAAGAAGTTTTATATTACTAAAAAAATATCTTTAAAATAATCGTTATAATCTTATTGCCAAATAATAAATATTATGGTTTCTAAGAAATATTTGTCTTATATATTAACTCATCATCATCATCATTACAGCCCATTACAAGTCACCTGCTGATAATAGGCCTCCCCCAAATAATACCACAAACCACAGTCCTGAGCCACATACATCTATCTACTTCCTGCATGTCTTACCAGGTCGTCTCTCCATCTAGTGGGGGGTCACCCTATACTTTGCCTAGCGATACTACTACTACCAGTGACTGCCACACGAGAACCTGTTTTGGCAGGTGCATTGCCACTTCAGCTTACTAATCCGTTGTGTTATGTTGGTTACTCCGGTTCTTATTCGGATATCCTCGTTTTTAAGTTTATATGTATATCATGCAAAAAACCACGAACATAGCTCTTTCAATAGCTCGCTGAGCGAATTTGAGCTTCCTCATTCGGCCAGCAGTGCAGGACTACGTCTTAGATCCATAGGTCATCACTGGCAACACGCACTGGTTGTCCAGTCTTGTTTTCAAATTTTGAGGTATACCTGATGAGAAGATGTGCCGTAATTTTCCGAACGCTGTCCAACCGAGTTGAATTCGTCGATTGACCTCTCGGTCGAAGTTGGACTTACCTAGTTGGACTATTTGTCCCAGGTAAACATATTCGTCAACAACTTCGAGCTTAGTGCTCCCAACAACTACCGGCATAGGTGTGACATGGACATTAAACATAATCTTTGTTTTGTCCATGTTCATCTTAAAACCTATCCGTTGGGAGCCACTATTGAGGTCATTGAGCATAGTGCTTAGGTCCTCCAGCGATTCTGCCATAAAGACTATATCGTCGGCAAATTGAAGGTGAGTGATGTATTCGCCATTGATGTTAATACCGTATCCTTTCCAGTCCAGTAGTTTGAAAACGTTTGCAGCGGTGTAGAGTTTCGGGGATATAACGTCACCCTGTCTTACACCTCTCTGCAGTTGGATAGGTTTCATACTCTGGTTCTGTACTCGGATAGCCATCGTAGCCCTACTGTACAAACACTTCAGCATTTTTATATAACGACAGTCAACTTGGCACCGCTGAAGGGCAAGACATAGTGGCAGGTTGTACTCCTCGGTCTTCTGTACAATTTGCCGGAGGGTATGTATGGGGTCTATGGTGCTAAAGCCTCTTCGCAAACTGGCGTGTTGGTGGCGCTGGAAGTCGTCAAGGCTGCTTGCGAGACGATTCATAATGACTTTCGAAACTGCACATAGACGCGATTAAGAAGGTAAGTCGATCTGTAGTTCTTCAGGAGCACCGCACTTCTGCTTCACGCCTCTAAAGTAGTGCCATCATGGAGAACAAAATTAAAGAAAGTTAAGGAAAAAAATATTTATTATGGGATAATAATTTTAATTGGAACAAGCCTTAATACTCCTCAATATTAGGGCTATTAAGGGATGTTTTTTGTGTTTTGTTTTAAAGTTCAGAACCTTCGGTGACCATGAAACTATTGATTGAGCTTACTAATACAGAATACAGCTGATACTTATTCAGACACGAAATGCCGTTTTAAAGGTCTGTAGATCTAAAATATTCCTTAATATTTAAATTACAGATTTGAACCTTACAGGATATTTTTAAACGAATATAAGATATAGATAAGATTTAAATAATATAATAAATCTTGCAGTTTTATGATTGAATGCAATAAATGTTTTTTTATGATTTTCTCTAACAAAAACATCAACCTATAAATAAAGAAATCTGTTACACAAGTAATGACTCGTTTAAGTGAACTTATGTACTCGTATGTATTTCTTGGAATCACACTAGACGCGAAGCTTCAATGGAGCCCCCATATATCAAAACTAGCAAGCAGACTTAGTTCTGCAGCATATGCCGTAAAAAAGATTAGAAGTCTAACTAGTTTTGAAACAGCTAGACTAGTTTACTTTAGCTATTTCCATAGCATAATGTCGTATGGTATTTTGCTATGGGGACACGCAGCTGACACTGAAATTATATTTGTTTTATAGAAGAGGGACACAAGAGCAATTTATGATTTAAAGCCTAAAGAGTCGCTGCGACAAAAATTTAAGGAAATTAATATATTAACTTTGGCCTCTCAATTCATTTATGAAAATGTAATTTACGTACACAAAAACAAAATTTGTTTTACAAAAATAAGTCATATTCATTCTGTAAATACTAGGAACAGACACAAGCTAGTAGTACCAGTTACTCGACTCCATTGAGTCTGTAATTCATTTTTGGGGCGATGTATACGCTTTTACAACAAAATTCTAGAAAATATACAAAATTTGACCTGCTCAAAGTTCAAAAAATTTTTTAAAATAAGTTTGTATAAAAAGGGTTATTATAATATTAAAGAATTTATAGATGATATTAACCCCTGGAAATGAGGTGATCGCTACCAAGCTATTTCTAATTTGTTGTGTTGTTAATTTGTGTAACATACATGATTGTAAGCTGTTATTTAAAAAAAAGTCCCGCTGGGTTTCTTGCTGGATTTTCCCAGGACATAGCTTATTTTTCGAACCAGTGATTATTATACAAAAGAGTTCAATAAGTATTATTTATAATCTATATTGAATAGAAAAGTTTCTGTTTCTCTTTCTGTTTCTATGTCCACAAAGAGTATATTTGAATAACTTCATTCCGAAAGTATAGCCGTAGCCGGTTGGGTCAATCAAGCTTTTGATACAATATTGTGTTTCCGAAAATGGTTTTACATTGAAGTGGATTACGGGAGATATCAAATAAATTTTTATGCCTTTAAATAGTTAATCTAAGAAACATTAATTATGTTTTAATTAATTTGGTTATTAGATTTGTCTTTGCGTTTCCAACTTTGCTTCTTTTTCAATATTAGTGTCATTACGTGGTGGTAGGTCTTTTTTGTGCTTAAGGGCCCGTCTGGGTGAGCACCATTCTCTTAACTATTTTTGCTGCCAAATTGCTCTGCTAGCTAGTCTGTTCCAGTCTGAAGGGTATAGATGGTCAGTATAAATATAGGCTATGAGACATTCCATTTAAGTCTTCAGAAGTTACAGCGCATCTGTAGCCTTCTTTGTTTAAATTAGTTGCAGTATCCAATAGCTGCATTAGCCGCTCACCATCAGGTGGACTGTATTTGGCAATTCAATATTAACTACACATCATCCGTACTCCAAGTTCATGCAACACATAAAGAAACATTTCTAGCTCTCGATTTCTGGCCCTCACAGACACAAGTTTTCTGAGATTTGCTATATGTGTAGATTATTTGCATTCCAATAATCTCACCCCAACCTTATCTATCGTCACTTATTGGCGCATGTCAATGTGTGTTTAAGCTATTCAAAGTGCCGCTTATGTTGGTACATTTGAAGTTGAATACAAATATTTTTGCGGCTGTGATTTTCTTCGCTATTTACACTATTATGTTTATATGTATCTCCCAGTCTCTATAGAGCCCAGTTGCGTAATGCACAAACCACTTGCATTTCGGAACTTAATGGGCATATTCAAGAGTCGTGCACTAAATCCTCACCACCAAACTTGAAAAAACCACTATTTCTTCTTTGTAACGTTTTAAAAGCCTATTCTAATACCTTAAATCTTCGTCACTTAGTTCAAACGGATTCACACGATGACGATGTCTATCAGGTCTTCGAGTGGTCTCTAGCATGTTTAAATCTTTTAAATCCATCAATACAATCATGTTTGTATCCATTCTTTACGATTTTAAACACACGAAATGAAAACAATGCTAACCTCAAAATAAGAAAGACCGAAATTGAGGTTAGTGCCATAGTTAAACTAGTGGTCTCGAAAGTTTAACTTTAAATCGAACTAGAGATAATATTCGCTTTATAATAACGTAGTTAGTCCTAGTACTAATTGCCTACTAATCTCCAGTATTATATTTAGTCCATGTTGTAGAATAAGGCGGTAAGATTTTAAATCAATTCTAAGATTGCATTTGTTTCTGAGACACAAAGGAAAAAATGAAATTAAGCCGAGAACACAACGCCGTGTTTTATATTACAAAACAGACCGCCGGGCTTGAAATCCTAAAGAAATCGGAGATGTGGAAACAATATAAAACACATTTTAAAAGGTCTAAAAGGACTGTTGGATTGTTTCTAAGTTCTAGTGGTTTTAGTTTTTATTATTGTAATAAGTATTGTAGGTATATTATTGCTTTGTTGTATTAGAATATATATTTCAATTGTACTTATAATCATGCATCTACGATATGTATATATTGTGGTTAGCGTATTTTTACGTTTAATTTTTTCATCTTCATATTGCACGACCTTCCCATTAAATGAAAAACGACATGCTAGGTTCTTATGGAGACATAGAAAAAGAAAAAATGCAAGCTCACGTAAACACCACGAACATTACATTATGTAAAAATTGTATTTTGGTGTGAAGAAAATTAGACAGAATAACTTCTAGGCGTTGTTTCCGCGTAATATTTATTTGCTGCCGTAGTACCTTGCTACTTCAAGTTAATGTCTTATATAATAAAATATATATAATTTATTTTGAGTTTTTAACTCTCACCTCTTACGACACCCACGGGCGTCGTTGATGTAATATGTACTACGTACTAGAGCAGACACCGCGAACAAAAGCTGTGCAGCAGTGCGGTACACGTTGCCGGAGGCAGAGGAATTTTTATGACACGGACTAAGTATGTTTTAGCCCGTGGGCTCTAGCGCGAGTTACAAAAAACAACAAGTCTTAGCATCTCTTCTAGTAGTTATCACATGAAGGGTTCGTGGCGCAGTGTGTTAGCAATGAGATGCACAGCGCTAAGGGTCACATCCCGCACGGAATAAGCATTTGTATGGCCTATAAATATTATAAGTTATGTTTATGATTTTCTTAATATATTATTAAGTTGGGTCTGTTGTGAGTTACGTTTACATTGATTTATATTATTTTGTTAATATTAAATAATTATTATATTTTCAATGTTATTATGAATACTTATGCATTTGATATAATTTGAGTAATGAGTAATAATTTTAGTATTAGAATTAACTTGAATGAATGTAATATTACCCTATGATCCTTGCTGTTCGAAATAAATAATAAATAAAAAAATAAAAGAAATAATTGCTCCAGGTCTGGATATTTTTTTTGTGAAATTTATGGATTGCCCCTACGATACAGGAGCAGATTCTAGTGTGGATGTAATGTTTGTTCATACAAAATATTTTCTATGATGTTATGATATTCTGTAATGCCAAAACCACAAGACGTATTTAAAGCACAGACTAACAATGCAACGAAGCATACACAACACGAAGTTTGTGGAGTCTTAGGGAGAGTGCCAAAGAGACAACAATGGATGCAAGTTTCACTAAACTTTAAAATTCAGTTATTCAATATTTATCCCGCGTCATAAAAGCACAACAGTTTTATCGATTCAAAACTTTTTAATATTTTGAGTGAGTAGTGAATATCACCTTTAAATATTATATTCACGAAGTATTAAAAAGACTAAATACGTAAAAAAAATACGTACCTACTCACTTTGAATATTTATATGAACTAATTAATAATCCATCACAGCATATAAAAGTCCACTGCTCAACATAGGTTTCCCCCATTAAATCACCTAAAATGAAAGATTTTGCCATAGCTGCTACGCTTGGCAGGCGGATTGGCATTCGTAGTTTTATTCTTTATTTTTAGTTTTTATTTAAGAAGACGCTGGCCGTTTCCTGTTGCAGTTTCCCTCTGTTGCCTCTTGCTACACTTACGCGATAATACGGGGTAGTAGATATTCTTACACTGCCACCATTTACGTAATTCTATAGGATTCAAGTTATAGTTATATCGACTACATGACGAATGGTTCAGCTGACTAGGGAAGTACTACGCTCTAACAGATTGCTAGTAAAAAATAATATAATGCTTCTGTGTTTTGGATGGCGAGTATGGAGAACCAGAAAACCTATTTATTAGTAACAAGGCATTACCTTACAGTCCTCAAGGATACAGGTGGTCCTAAATGATGATACGGGTGGCACTTACCAACCTCAAAAAGACAAATATTTGAGGTTTGAAGACACACATCATATGGAGTATTTTTAGAAAAGCCAATGTCCAGCTGTAAATTTATTAAGAAGAAATTCTTATGCAGGACATTACATGCCTTAGCTCCTCCCTTCCCTTTCTACCATCGAAACACTAGGGGGTCGTCATTCTATTATCGTCGATATTGCTCGCATTTGAACCAAACATTTTCCTTTGTCTTTTAGAATGCGTGCAGTAAAGGAGTGGAATAATATGTCGGCGTCTGTCTTTTCATCCGGTTTCAATTTAGGTATCTTCAAAGCAAGAGTAAATAGACTTTTGTTACGCTAAGACAGGTAATTTACCATCTAGTGCTTCAGAACCACTTACTATCAAGAGAAATCAAGCACTGGATTATATACGTACAAAAACTTACACATATATAAGTATAAATATACGTATTTATTTTATAGAAGGGGGCTAAACGAGCATGCAGCTCACTTGATGGTAAGTGCCGACCGCCGCCCATGAACAATTGCAACACCAGGGTAATTACATGTGCGTTACCAGACTTTTAAAACGAACTAAGCTCGTTTCTTGAAGGTAAGTATATAATTTACTTAAATATTTCAAATGAAAGAAACTGTAATCATGGATTTAAGTGCTCCTCATAATTATGACACTTCGATCTCCACTGCAACTATTTGATTTATTAATGTTCATATTCAGTGGGCTGGAAACTAGCCAAGACGACTCTACTCGATGACACATGCACTGTTTAGTATGCCAACAAATTTAACTAGTATAACAAAAACTTTAGATCTGCGAAAATAGCATCAAGTTTATATATATGTATAAATATTATATATATATATATATATATATATATATATATATATATATATATATATATATATATATATATATATGTTAGCTAAATGACCGAAGACAAAGTTCACCACATTTAAGTTTAAATATGAAAAAATTAAATGGTGAAATACGTTATATTTTTAATTGTAATAAGTATAAGGCTTGGGCTACTTATATAAAAAGAGAAGCTGCTGCATGAAAAAAACAGTAATGATGATGTTAATAAGTGGGTCGTTATTATCATCATTACAGCCAATTGCAAGTCAAGGTAGTACGGTAGTAGGTATGTGTTCGCGCCACTCGCGCGCGACGATTGATTCCCTGATTCGCTTTCTCTCTCTCATGCATGGATTCGGCGCGAGCGCTGTATCGCGTCAGTCGCAACCCCGGAAGGGAGTCACGCGCCGCCCTCGTTCGAGAAAAGGTGTAAGAAAGCGCGTCCGCGACCTTCAGCTCATCGGCTCGCATTATTATGTATATATTGCCGGCCGGTATCTAATATATCTAAGTGATAATCATTACGAACAATTAAAAATTAAAGTGAAAGTGACAGTGTATGAATAAGACTGTAGTTGCACGTGTTACATTTTAACGGCATAACCAGCTCAGGAGCGTGCCAGCCACCCAGCAACATTCATTTATCATCCGCCCATCTGCATTCAAAGTAAGTGCACACCCTTACATTTCCTCTCCAATTTCGTTCAACCCGCACTACAACATCGTCGATGTGAGGCTTTCCCTCACAGTATGTTAGAAAGATTCTAAAACATTGTTTTTTTTAATTTTATTTTAATTTGATTGATTTGACCTGCCAGTCGGGTGTACAATAATATTACGATAATTTTTGAGGAAAAAATAAAATAAATAAACACACAAACATCACAACGTGGGAATTTAGGTTTATAAGCAAAACTACTAATATATTTCGAATTTCAATTGTGTAATGTACTTAATTAACTTCGACATAACCGCTAATTATTTCATAGTAGTTAACAACTCCAAAACTAACCAACAGTATTACAATAAGTACATGTTTGAATTATGAACACAAAAATTTCTTTAGAATAGAGAGCAAAACAAAGTGAGCGTTCTCGATTTACGTATAAAGAAAAGACAAAGTTCCATTTGATATTAGCTTTTAGTCTGTATGTATATGGACTGAAACTTAAACATATATGTAAATAAGAAACAGGTAATAGAATATGGACGGTACATATTTACAGGTTAACAAATTAGTTACCGAATGGAATAAATCGGTAGTAAAAATGTCAACCGCGTATTCTTATGTCAGGTCAGCCGTGCCGCCGTTGATTATCAATCGGATGAAACTACACTTGATAATACACGAACCGTTCGACGCCGCTTCGCCGAGACGTTCCCAACTCTATGGAGTATTTTAACGGGACTTTCACTGGCAGATAACTGGTGTTGTAAGGAATTATTAGGGTTCTGCACAAATAAATTAAAACCCATGAAATCTAATGGTCATAAATTATTACGCAAGCGAAGTCGTAGATATCGATATCTAAACTCTAAAATTTCAAAATTAACATAAAATGATGCAAAATTAGAAAAACAAAAACAACTCAAATAAATTAATTGTTACTGAGATATCAAATATAGTATGTAGTTTTTTATGTAAAAAAAATATTTTTTTAATTACTTATAAATGCTATTACCAAATAAAACTATCATACTGTTTACCAATATTTACCTATAAACAGGGTTAAAACGTAAAAAAATATTCCATAATATGTCAATTTCTTTGAAATTTTTATTATTTTACATAAAATATAATTTCATAATTAACAAAATCCTGGACAGAGATACAGATTGTCATTCTTAGCCCCTATATCTACACTACTTTATTAATGGCCTTTTGCAACATAGGAAAATTAAAAATGAATAAATACACACATTTTCGTTACAAATATTTATCTCTGAACTAATGAGATCATTCGTACAATAAACGTCACTATATGAAGGACAATAAAACTTTTACTAAGGAGACAAAGTGCTATGTCAAATATTTGTCTCTTTTTCTGCTTTTCCTCTAAAATATTACATAAATACATATTAAATGTCATATCCGGCAAATATTGTTCCTGGAAAAATTATTTAAAGCAGGTGTCTAAAGGAAAAAGTCAGTACCTATTGTATTATTTGGTTTATATAAAATATAATAAAGTAGAAATATGACAGATCCGGTACAGAGCATACGTCTGAAATTTTACTTAGAAAATATGCGAATCCGATATTAGTTTCAGAACTGATTTATAAAATCGTCGCTAGAAAATAATATGTCCTTAGGGAACCTGCATTTCAATTTAAAATATTTTGAGGAAAAGTCTATCTACAGTCAATGGAGCAGTGCGACTGAAGGTGGGGATGGCCCTCTCCTTTTCAGTATTAAGTAGGTTCAAAAAGTTTTCTAGTACATTTTTTTTATAAAATTGAAATAACCAAAGAATTTGATGCATATTATGGTTAGTGGTTACTGCACTCCATGGACACATGTAGCCACCTTCAAACAAACAAGGCTACAGATGCGTTAAGAACGCATCTGTAGCAAAGTCTACATGATTCCAGGGGCCCACGTTACATAGAGCTCGTATACATTTCTTTTGACTGATAAATAGGCTTATGAATAGTCCATATAGAGTTATTCTAATAAAATCTTTTGTATAATTTTATTGAAATATCAATAAAAAAAGCCAATATAAAATTTTACTCATTCCCCAGTTAAAAACAAAATCTTTTTCAAAAGCCGTAATGAAAGATTAATCGCTCCGGCATGTCGTGGCGATGCTTTCGCATAGAGGAGAGCATTCGGAGGGGCATAAGACGGTTTCTCATACAAATCAAGTGATGGCCACTCAGAAATAGCCTGTGGTTGGCGTAATATCACGCTTCGCTCTCAACCAAAAGCGTTTTATGCAGGCCTTACCCTTAAGCCTGAATAAGCAGCGTTTACTTTTGACATTGTATATAATAAATTATGTATTTTATGCACGCCAAAAATCAAGCCTTGCCATTCTAAATACATTGTCTTATTACAAAACTTAATTAATTAGTCTCTAGTTTAACTAGAGTCTGTTTCAATAAAGAAGTTCGTGGAAAATTTGCGACCTAAAATGTAAAGTATGTAATTTGACAACGAATGTCGAAAAATTTAAATAACAAACAAATGATGGTAAGTCTACTGCAGTCAATAGACACCAGCAACCAACTTATATTAAAGAAGGCTGCAGATGCGTTGTGACCTCTAAGACATAAGATATAATAGCTCACAGCTTGTAATTACACTAGCTCTCTATTCGTTTCAAACCGGAACTCACTGATGCTTGTAGGCAGAAACATCACTAACATATAGAGAGGTATGCCAGGAGTGATATAGGATATTCAAAACAGGCAATCGGATATTCAAAAACAGGCAAGATCGGGTAGGTCGCTACTTTATAATAAATTAATTGCGAATAGAATAATGAGACGAAGAGGAAATTTGAATAATTTCGCGAAAATATCGTTACGACCAACCGAAGCGATTAAGCTTTCATTACGGCTTTCGAAATAGGTTTTGTATTGAAATGGGGATTACGGAAAATATAATGCATTTTTTCATTGTATAATTTTATTAAAAATTATTTGAATTACACAACAATTTATATTTATAAGCATTTTTAAATTTTCCGTTTTTACAATATTTTTTCACTGTAACGTAATGGTGGATGCCGATCCTAATCAAATAACGCGGCATGGTTTGAAGTTAGTGTAAAAAATAAATAAAGTGGTTACAATTCGACATACGTTTACGATATCTTCGTCAATTATGAACGAATTTGATGATTCTTCTTTTATTAAATAGATTTTATTTCAGGGATAGCTCTATATAAATAAAGAGAAAAAATTCACAACTAAGGGTAGTAAAATAGGGTATGAAGTTTATATGTAACTATTAGATAAGTATTACGCGACTATTAGACGACATAGATATTATGATAGGTATTCTTACCGTCACAACCTATTAAAAATTCACGGCTGGAGATAGTCCCCCCCCATGGAGTGCCAAATAGTAAGTAAATATTCCGAAGTTGCCACCATAGGCATGCGGGTTGGCGGCCGCAGAAGGGTGATAAATTACTTCTGCGAGAACTCGAAATAGTAATCTGGGGCACGGCGGTGCCTCCGCCAAGTCGAGCAAAAAAGCGGCACGGCCGTACCATCCTTTTCTCGAAGCAGTTCAGGACATTTTCGAAACCCTGTAACTTTGTTGTGGATAAAATTAGAAGCCTGAATTTTCAGTACCCAAGTAGGTATTGTATTATCTCAATATGTTTCAAATTTTATTAAATTTGAACGAGTAGTTTAAGAATTTTATCTTGTCAAAATTTCTTAATTTTGTCACCCACTGACCGACCGATCATCAAAACTCCAAGGCACTTCTAGCAGACATAGAAGCTTCAAATTTGAAAAACAACTACTGTTTAGTATATAAATCGAGGAAAAATTAAAATATTTTGCAATTTCGGTCCAGTTTTCGAGATACATTAACTGCATAAATTACTTTGTAATCCCATATAAATATATAGGATTACCAAGTTATATTTGCAGTGAATGAATCAGTGTACCTATATATGAGCTCCACGATGTTAGAATCTCATGTGCGGAATTTCGATTGACCAATTTTTTTTTATAGGATAAGGGTGACAAACGAGCACAAAGTCCACCTGATGGTAAGTGGTTGCTGCGGCCCATAGACATCTACATCTATCCTCTATTACAAATCAAAATGTAGATGCGTGGTCACCCGTGAGGACTAAGATGGAATGCCTCATTTCCAATAAAAAGGGCCTCCGGCTACCTGCACTCACCAAGCGAAACGCAGAGGTAAACCTCTACTTCACGCTGGTTTTCTGTGAGGTCGTGGTACCACCCCGGTTCGAGCCGGCCTATCCGTGCGACAGCAAAAGCTGACGCGTGGCTCTACTACTGTTAAAATTTAAACTCATATAAAAATTATACCATCTGCAAGGTCAGAAGTTGGTCATTAAGGTCAGTCGGTCTTATTAATTGGTCAGCGTTAGAATTTTTTTTATTAAGGGTTAAAGTTTTTCAAGGTCCTTGAGAAGTTTTAGTACCTCTTCCTCGAAAAAAATAAAAAATAAAAAATATGTGCGATCGAGAAGCATTCGCTGATAATTGGTCAGCTGATATATATTTGGTCAGTTTAATTTAATATTAAAAAAATTAAATAAGTTGAGCTCCGCGATGTTAGCACCTCATGTGCGGAATTTCGATTTACCAATTTTAAAATCTGAAAGGTCAGAAAGTGGTCATAAAAGGTCAGTTGATCTTATTAATTGGTCAGCGTTAGAAACATTTTTATTAAGGGTTAAAGTTTTTCAAGGTCATTGAGAAATTTTAGTACCCCATTCGCGAAAAAAATAAAAAATAAAAAATATGCGCGATCGAGAAGCATTCGCTGATAATTGGTCAGCTTATATAAATATTTGGTCAGTTTAGTTTAATATTAAAAAAAAAATAAGTTGGCATTGTCGTAACGCGCATGCTTTGGGACGGTTAATTATATCAGGGCAGTGAGCACTTATACACAGCTCTTTACTATGAGTGAGACGGTAAAAAGTTCTTCTATCGTAAAAAGTTGTGAGATTCATGTAATACCAAGTCGGTTAATTTATTCAGTCCCTACTTAAGGATCCTTCTGTCTTGAGTTATTACGTAATTAGCTTACCTTACAAAATCTCATAGTGACCATATCAATATCAAAAATCTTTTATGTTTTAAATAAAAAGATTGACTTGGCATCGCACGAAAACACAATACGAGCCCAAACTACTAGAACTAACCTTTAACAATATCATAGAGTTCATACCGATTGTATTCAATAACCCGTAAAAAATTCATAAAGGCCAGCGACGAGTCTTACGTGACACTGAATAGAAATGGCACAGTTGGTCAAATGTATCATTTTTGTTTTGTTATAAAAATCGCTTGTAAGCTGTTTAAAGTCTGATTATCTTCTGAATCTGACGAAGATTCATCATGGTGAAAGTATTTAATTGTTTCATCAGGTTCGCCGTCTGACTCCGCGCCTCCAACGATCTCATCGTCATCGGAATCATACTCGAGAAATCACTCAATGCTCTCATTCGTCAACTCTTTTCTAAAACCCGCCATTTTATTTTACAATACTTACAACCTACAAAAGAAATGCACTTCTAAGCACAAGAACATATATACTACAATATTTATAGCTAAAAATAAGAGACTGATTTATTTGAAATATTTGTGTATTTTACTACCCATGGGTGCTATAGCACCCTGCATTATTTACAATAGTTACCGGTATGACAGTCAATTTTTAACTAGTACAAAATGGTAAACATGAATTGACACGAGATTAGAAAAAATAACGAAGCTGTGCTGCCATTAGTTTAAAAAAATATTATCTACCAAAGTTACCACAGGGTGACACAGCACCCTGGGTAGGGTTTTAGGGTTAAACAAAACTTATACACATAAATTGTTTTATTATGAGTACACTACAAAGTATTAGAAAATTATAGTTTTAAACACTTTAATGTACGTAGTTACGTTTAAAAAAAACAAGTTTACGGATTTTATCGCGTATAATAACTTATTTTATATTCCCAGCGTTTCGAGCACTTCACAGCACCCATGTTCACGGGGGTCTGAGGTGTATGACGTCCCAATGTTATAGTTAACCACGGCTACATTCAGATTAAACATTATTAATTTTTGTTCCGATCTACGCAGTATGAACTTACAGTATCTTGAAGTCTTGCAAAACAATTGCGAGACAATAGGTCAACAATTCCGACATTTAGCTTTATCATTCTTTGTTGTCATATTATTTTTCTTATTTATGACTTGTTATTATATTTTTCCGAGCTTTTAGTACAGATTAAAATCGTTTCGCAGGAATGAAAGGAATAATGGGATTGATGTTTGTTGTGATGTAAGTTCTAACAGAGTTAATTTTTATGATAGATTGGTGTTACTTACTGTTTTTTTTTTCATTTTATTATCTGACATCGTAATGTAGCATCGAAGGCTTACATATAGGCTAAAAAAAATGCATTATTGACCAGGGGAAATCTATTTGGATAAGTTTCCAAGTTTCTATAGGTTATGTTGGCTACTAGCTAAAGTCACCGTAAGCACCATCATCATATTGAGTGCAATGGCGGCCTCTCTATCGTTTCGATGTGAATTTAGCCCGTTTTGAGAGGGCTTACAAAATCTCGAACCCTACATATCACTGTATTGTGCTTTCGGGGCTTTTACTCCAATGACGCGCGACCCCAAAAACTCCGCTTGTGGTGAGAGATCATTGGTAGCAGTCAAAACCACTGGCACTGAGAGATTCTCACGAACACGAGTACCTACCTTGATACCGAATCGCAATATTATATCGTAGTCTTCTTTTTTTTAAATAAAATTTAAGTACACGCGGAATTACAGTACAGGAGCCGGTAAGTGGCTAGTGCAGCTCTTAAATAAAAAGTTAAAATTACAGCATATATACACCCCACTGCTGGGCAAAACCTACTCTCATTTTTGAGAGGGTTTTAGAACACGGAAATATCCACCGCGCTGCCCTTGTGCATGTTGGCAAACTTCACATATATTTTATAACATTATTTTTATTTATCAGACATTCAAGGTTTCCTCAAGGTACTGGACTGGAAAGGATACGGTATTTACATCAATGGCGAGTACATCACTCACCTTCGTTTTGCCAACGATATAGTCCTTATGAAATAATCGCTGGAGGAGCTAATCACTATGCCCAATGACCTCAATAGTGTCAAACAAAGATCATGTTTAATGTCCATGTCACACCAATGCCATTAGTTTTTGGGAGCACTAACTTCGAAAATGTTGACGAATATGTTTACCTAGGACAAATAGTTCAACTAAGTAAGTCCAACTTCAACCGAGAGTTCAACAGACGGCACCGTTCGGGAAATTACGACACATCTTCTCGTCAGGTATAACCAGTGCGTGTTGCCAGTGATGACCTATGGAACTGAGACATGTTTCATCACTGCTGACGTATGAGGACGCTCAAGGTTGCTTAGCGAGTTATGGAGAGGGCTTTGCTCGGGGTTTTTCTGCATGATAAACTTAAAAATGAGGATATTCACAGTAGAACCAGAGTAACCGACATATCCCAACGGATTAGTAAGCTGAATTGGCAATGGGCCTGTCATATAGCTCGAAGAACCGACAACCGATGGGGAAAAAAGTTTCTCAAGTTGCAGCCTCGTACCGGTAGGTAGAGTGTAGGGCGACCCCTCACTAGATGGAGTGACGACCTGGTAAGACATGCAGAAAGTCGATGAATGCAGATAGCTCAGAACCGTGCTTTGTGGCATTTCTTAAGGGATGTTCAGCAGTGGACTTGTGAAGAACTGTAATGATGATGATGATGATACATCTTAGACTTTATGGAGAACTGAAGGTGTACTTCGATATCTCCTAATGAAACTACTCGACCAGTATAACTAGTTGTGCCGAGATTGTGCTTGTTATGTTAGTTATGATGAGACCTTACCCCGACTTGAAGATGTACTTCGGTATATGCTACTGGAACTCCTCGAAGAGTAGTAATAGTAATAGGTGTGCTGAGTTTGGGCTCGTTCTGTTACTTATGATGAGAACTTACCTCCATACCTTGAAGAATTATCCTTAAGGGAAACTTGGCAAATGCCTGGGGGCGCAAGTTTAAAAAGGCGCACGCGGATGTTTTTTAATGAAAAATAAATCGTCGTATTTGATTACTCCTAAATCGTCGCTCTTACATCACAACTGCTCTCTCTCTCTCTCTCTCTCTCTCTCTCTGATCACATTTTTCATTTATGCCTGTTAATGGTTTTCGTATCCCAATTATTTTGTAAATAAAATATAGTTTATTTGCAAAATGAGTATATTTAATTTATAATAGATATAATATAGCCTCTCGAGGGGCGCCTATGAGGTGCTAGGCTAGCATAGGGCGCAGTCGACATTTAATCTGCCGCTGCTTCCGGGCTTGAATGAAATATTGATATGAAGGTGTACTTCGATGACTACTACTGGAACTCCTCGGCGAGGAGACCTAGATGTACCGAGTTTGGGCTCGTATTGTTAGTTATGAATAGACCTTACCTTCGGACTTGACAAAACGACTTGAAGGTATACTTCGCTGACTGCTACTGGATTGCTTTGACGAATAGAACTAAAATTTACATTTTTTTAATTTTTCTCTTTCATATATATATCCCTATTATATTACCCACAAACAACAAATTGAAAGCGTTCAGGCAAAATTTGTAAGGCATCTGAATTATAGAACTCACACTTATTCTGATTATGTTACAGGCTTCCGAAATCATAAAGTAACATCCTTAGAAAATAGACGTACTCTCTTCGATATGATGTTTTTGTACAATATAGCTAATGGCTACCTGGATTCCCCGGTTTTACTATCTGCAATAAATGTAAATGTACCCAAGAAGCGTACAAGACACACCCCTTTATTCGCTCCCAACGCTCGAAATTCTAACTATGCAAGAAACTCACTCTTGACTCGGATTTGCTCAATATATAATAAAAAATTCTCGAACTTAGATATATTTTACATGTCCAAAGATAAATTTAAACAAGAAGTTCTCAAGCTTTTACGGTAAATAACTTATCTATTCGCATACCTATTATTCTAACATTAAAGTATATCATTTCATATGTTGTTTATTGTTTTTTATATTGATATAATACGTATGATAAATCATTTATTTATATATCTTTAGACCCATACCTACACGAACACACACAAACACACACACCCCCCCCCCCCCACACACACACACACACACACACACACACACACACACACACACACACACACACACACACATACACGTGCGAGCGTGTGTGCGTGCATGCGCATACCTCTTAGTCATAGTTTACTAGTTTCACCTTGTTCTTATTTTATATGTATTAAGAGTAGGAAATACCATTTAAGATTTATGCAGGGAAACCTATAATTGGCTGTTATAACCATTTATAAATTATTATCATTGTATATTCATAAGAGCTGTTGGTTTTCTAAATGAATAAATAAATATGAGCATTATGATTCATGCTCTTTTAGATTTTAAGTTTGAAATATCGGAAAATTGGAAGTATATTAAGAAGATTATTAGTGAAAACTTGTGTGTATTTAAATTTAAAAAAAAATGATATATTCATATTACATGTAATTTTAATGCGCTTAAGGCATACACAATTGGAATTACCAATTTTTAATATTATTTATTTTAAAATTGTCAAGTTTGCTAGTCAGGATTGCAACCGCCCTTTTATTTTTTAAGTTGATAACAGTACAATGCTGCCGCCTATCTCGTGTTTTATTTCCTTCTGGTACCTCTTACAAAACCCACGGAATGACATTGGGTAGTGGATCAACTAACGCCGCTACTATGTTACACACGCTCTTTGCGGCTTTTTACCCTATTTAAATTACTAGCATTATTTAAATTACTTAATTTGTAGATTGAAAGTATCCACAAATTATGTTATTTATACTTTGTTTCTTAAAGTCACAAATGTTCATACATTACGCATGAATTTTCACAAAGGAGTGACCTCATGAAACATGTATCTTTGAATTTGAATTTCAAAGCGAAACGTAACTGTATGGAACAAACGGAAACTGCAGACAGATTTTTCCTTGTCCTGAGAACGATACTGTAGATGCTGTATACAGAAAATGCTCGCATTATGGATTTTGCTCTAAATAAGAAAGAACGATAAAACTTTGTGATGATAATGAATTTGGTAGTACATGCAGTTAACGTTCAACATTCACCAGAAAATATGTATAATACAATGTCGTAATAATTTTTATATTAAGAGATTTCAGATAAAGACTTTTGTGTTTAATATTAAACACTACGAATTCCATAAGATACTTTATATCAGATTTTTTTTTTATATAATAAGGGTGACTAATTAGCATTCAGTCCAAGTGGTGGTAAGTTAATACTGTGGCCCATATACATCTACAATTTATCCTAGATTTAGTATCAAAATGCAGATGTTGTTTCTAAGAACTAAGATGGAAAACCTTGTTTCCAGTAAAAAGGATCTCCGGTTCTTTACAGTCACAAAACGAAACACAGCAGAATTTAGCTGCTATTTTGCGCTGGTAGTCAGATTTCAACCGTCGGGAATATAAATGTATTAATATATTATACATAGTCTGTCATATTACCGACAGCTTAATTTAGATGAGGCAACAAAAATGGAAACAAATCAGAAGATGAAGACGTCTTATTTATGAATGAGTTAATGATTTATTTGTCACACACAACACAATATATAATATAAAGACGTCAAAACTAATAAATAAACAAAAAATACGACATAAACGAATACAGTCGGTCGCATCAACAAAAAGGTATACGACTTACCACGATACTGTAGCAACAGCCGCGATGCTGTTATTCTGTCGGTGCCTCATATTACTGAGCAATTGTCGAACATAATTTATTTATTTATTTACTGGAAAACTAACAGCTTAATCCTAAAAAAATATAACATACATGTAAATTACAATCTAAGCCAATAAAAAGTTTTCACATATAGATAAACAATAGTCATACATAAATAACAAATAACACCTTGCTGCCAGTTCAAACTAATTTTCTAAAATTATTGATTGTTATTTAATTGTTGACTGTTGCTGAAATTAGAGGTGATTAATTTACAAATGGCACATAATGCTATTACATTTTTTGCCTGTTTCGAAAAACAGCCCACAGTTTTCGACGGCTCCGCTAATCCTGACTACGCTGCTGGCGATTATATTGGAGGAGTAAGGGGTGTGAATCTGTGGCAAAAGTTCAGGTGCCAACTAAGAAGTGTCAACCTGGCTATATTTATACACGCACCACGAGAACTTATCGTAAAGCGACAATCAAAAAATAAAGAGAATCTAACCAAGAACAGCAAAACAACAAAAGTAGACCAAGAAAATAATATATTTTAAAATTTTAAAAAGGTATTTACAATTTTATAAAAAATAATGAAATATGAAGATGATTATGGATGAGGTGAGTTTACAATTAGATTTAAAAAAAATAGGAGAATAGGAGAATTAGTATTATAGTTGAGCCTAAAAGGTTGAAGTGACACGCTGCTCTTGTAGAAATAGGCACACGCGGAGCTTGAGGTTTCTCAGCGGCGACGGCACGCAGCGCCTGGAGTAGGTGCGCTCGCAGCGTCCGGAGCTGGCGCACGTAGCGCCTGGGGTAGGTGCGCTCAGCACTTGGAGAAGTAGTCGCCGCGCCCAGAGGTAGCGCGGGCAGTAGGTGCACTCGGCGCCTGAAGCAAGCAGTCGTAGCGCGCCTGAAGGTAGCGCGGGCAGTAGGTGAACTCGGCGCCTGGAGCAAGCAGTCGTAGCGCGCCCGAAGGTAGCGCGGCAGTAGGTGCACTCAGCGCCTGGAGCAAGCAGTCGTAGCGCGCCCGAAGGTAGTGTGGCCCCGTGCTTGAAGCAGACTGCCGACGAATTCGGATGTAGATGGAGGCTTGCAGGATCCCGGGGCAATGCGGCCCCTGGATAAGGCCTTTAGTAGATGCTTCTCCTTTGAGAACTGAAGCGAGACTGTGCTGTATTCTCCAATTGTTCGGCTTTTATACCTTTTTAGGGAGAACGAGAAATTATTTAAATTAAAAGAAAATTTATTGTAAATGACCTAAAGCCAAAGAGTATTTATGTAAAAATATTAAACTGAGAACATCATAACAGAGACGAATTTGAATAAAAGTTACCATAACAACCATATAAATAATGGTTGTCAAATTTAACAATTTTTGGTTTTAGGACTGTTATTAAGAAACTATTACATTTAAGTAAGAAATGAGATATTATTCATATAGGAAAATAGGTAGCGCGGTAACGCGCACGAATCCCGAAATTGCAGAGTAACGGAAAATTCAATAAAAGACCGAAAAAGATAAGACTCCATTGACAGCGATTTTAAAAGTGCTAAATAGTGTGAAAATACAAAGTGAAATTGATATGTTATTGTGTAAAAACGTTACAGGATCCTATAGAAATAAAGGTGATGCAAAATATAAATGCAGAAAATCAAAAACAGAATGGAAAAATAGTATAAAGTGATGCAAAACATGAATGCAGAAAATCAAAATCAGAATGGAGAAATAGTGTACAATGAAATGTAAGTAGCATAACACTACAAACTGACAAGAAGATCCTAGAGCTTAAAGAAGACACAGTAATTTTGCGATATTACAGGATTATCGGAGGTCCGTAGAGAGGTGTAGGATCACCAGGGACGCCATTTGTTCAAAATATGTGTAGGATTAGTCGTACAAAACTCTTATTAACAACGTGATCAAGATTGAGAGTATATAGACTCGATCAAGTACTTCATTTAAATTCAAGCTGCCGAAGAAAAAGTAATCAATATTTATAAATCGGATAAGAATTTAGCCAATTGTAAAGTATTTTTTTTTGTATTTCGAAAAGCAACATCAGAAAGTTAATTTGGGAGGAATATTGTGGCTAAAAATCACTTAAAAATACTTTTCTTTTAGAAACTTAACTCAGGGAGGTTTACAGACGATAAGGTAATTTTTTAAATTTGTGGTCCGGAAATTTTACTTTTGTATAATTATTTCCATTTAGTGTTTTTTTAATGGAAGCAAAAATTATGAATATCCGTTTATTTTTTATTTTTGTATCATTGTTATTTTAAGAGTTTGGATAAAGCTTTATTGGAGAGCGTTTGTCGGAGATAAGTATTTGGGGTGTATGACAAAACACACGTCCTTGTACTGCATTGTCATAAGTGATTTCGGCCACTTCAGCCACGTTGACAACTTTTGTATGCTTACGGAAGCTTATTAAGTTTTGAGTTATTACTAAAAGAAAGAACAATACCTGTATGAATAGGGTTCATTTAATACTATTGTGGATTCTTACAGACACGTGTTTCCTGTAATCTCGAAAACTCATAATAATTACGTATGCGTACCGTCATAATTTTGTGCGCATCGAAGAACTAGGAGGTTACATTATTAGCTATGTGAAATATAAACAACCTACCCTAATAGTATTTAAGGGTCATTATAGCAATATCGTCATTACAGCGCTTAAAATCTCTATATAGTGCCAAGGAAAATGCTACAAAAATAATATGGTTCTGCACCATCTGCATACATTGACTTCCTGAGTTTCTGGCCAGTTCGTCACTCTATCTAGTTGGTAGGTCATCTAACATTTTACTCACTACTATGAGGCTGCCGCTCGAGAACCCTTTTTTTTTAAAAAACATCTATTGTCGAAAATTCTCACTTGCTCTGTAAATATAGTGTGACATTTATAAGAGCTAACTTAGGACCAAAAAATAAATCCAACTTCTAGTGTTACCAATAAAATTGAAGTTAATATCCACCTGAACCTACGTGACTACTGTAGTCCATGGTCGCCTGCAATCAACTTCAAACAAAGATGGCTACAGATGCTTTGTCATTTATTTTCTGAAGTCCAAGATGAAATGCCTCACATCCTGCAAATTATATACCCTTGAGACCGAAACACAGTAGTGTGGCACTACTGTTAGCCGAGAAATATATAAGAGTTTTGGTAGTTTTCTAAGAAAAATGGAGTTCTCCACTTAATCGAGCTTAATTTTTGTCTTTGATTGATACTGCAACCGTTCTGGGTTAATTATAGTGAACCTATTAATAAATTCAAATGTAATTTGTTTCATACCCAATATGTATTGTACTTTTGACAGACTAATACTATGAGTACTTTAAAAAGAAAAGGCACTTTGGTTATTTACCAAGTACAATGGCTCAAGAAATACAATAAATAAACCAAGATTTTCAAGATATGACAATGACGAACTTTTAAACAAATTTTCGTTGACATTTTTTTCTTGCATTTACAAATGAAAAATATGTAAAATATAGAGTCTCGAATTCAGAATAATTTTTTCCATAATCATACTACTGCAGAAAGTTAGGAATTTAAGATATTTTAGTTTGACCAAAATTCACATCAGACTAGCCTGTATGGTATAAAATATGTGCCTGCCTTAGTGTTCAACTAGAAATAATTAAATTTCAAATTACAAGGAATTACAATGCATACAAGTTTTTTGTTCCAGAAACTATAGATATTTTTATGCGACAAACTATGGCCTGAGGGCATTATATTTCGACGCTTTGTGTATTTTAAACCTAAGCGAAACCTTGCGATGGTTTAATGACGAGTTGGCGTGATGCAGGAGATTGGGTAATCCCTTACGCCGCCACTAAAAAGTTGATATTATAATAGAGATATGTTCTACATCATGATCACTTTCTTTGTTCTAAATAATGAACGTCAAGAATATTTTTGACTGAAATTAAATATGAGTGACGGACACACCTAAAATAAATTAATTTCCAAAATAATTTCAGATTTAGTTTTTAACTTCACCTGTAACAATGAGAAATCTTCGCTTTATTTGCTTCCAATCACAGGTATAAACAGTTATAAAGTTGCCTATAAATATATTTAAGCGAAATACCACTGACTCACTCACTCATTATCTAAAATAATAAATTGTAGCTTCCACTTATAATCAAATGTGACTGCATGTGAAATGGCGTCTTACAGTCCGCTGATCAAATAAAAATAATTATCAGTCTTATAACATAATAAATAAATAAAAGATTTAATAATAAAATAAATTTAAGTAATGAAAATAAATAAATAATATTACAAATCTGTAAGAAAGTATTTAATTATTGTTTTCGTTTAAGTACAGTGCCGGAAATAAGAATAAAGGTCACTCTTTAAATTGATTTCGAAATTCTGAAGTGTACGTTCTATCGTAATAATTGTCATGTAAAGCATAAAAAATTGTAGTAATTGTATAGGTTTCATACATACGAAATGTTTTTATTGATCCAAAGGCTTGGTATGTCCTTGCAATTGGAATTTATGCAATTTACCATTTCTAGGGTACATCACCACTTATTATCAACTGTAACTGTAGTTAAACACTGGTTTATAACGAATAAGAAAAACATTTTAACCTTTATGCAATAGCGATATTGTTAAATAAGTTACATGTAATTTAAACGAGATGAGCTAAGTAAATAAATGTATTTCAATTTTCTTGTACAAAGCAACACTCAAAGACAAGCGTAGTCGACTGATTTGTGGGTTCGTTTGTTGTACTAAACAAACCTCTGTGTAATTTGTGCGCTATTTACCCAACTGACCAGCGCGGTGGTTCTGGCTTCAACAAAAAAAATTGAGTGTTTGAATTGTAAATATTCAAAGACCGAATTGTGCAAAAATATAAAGTAAATATTACGAATCCATTTGAAAAAGGGCTTTTTGAAATGTAAGCTAACTCAACACCTTTGACGTGGGGTGTAGTGTGATAAGGGAAATCTAA
Organism: Parnassius glacialis; assembly: GCA_033319125.1. Classification (NCBI taxonomy): domain Eukaryota; kingdom Metazoa; phylum Arthropoda; class Insecta; order Lepidoptera; family Papilionidae; genus Parnassius; species Parnassius glacialis. The sequence continues at coordinate 5,688,680 of JAVANC010000022.1, read as the reverse complement.
CACCCAATTTCTTCCTGTGAGTGTTGAAGAGGCAACTGTGGGAAATGCTAGAAACATCACTCAGCTTCCAATAGATGGTAGTGTACTCATTTTTTTTAGTTTTCGACCGGAAATAAAATAATCCTAGATAGTTGACTGGAAGCCGCGACAAATCGTCAATCACTCATCGGCCAGGCGTGGCGATCAAGGCATGTTCTTATTACAATGAGGGAGGCCCAAGTTCAGCAATGGAATTTTACAGTCTGATGAAGAAGAAGGTGAAGAATTGAACTTATGCTGCCAACTTTAAATAACGAACGCTACTGGTCTGTTATACCTGAGGACGATATAATCTTTTATTTTTTTTACACACACATACAACATACACAATCATTACAGGGTAAGCACCATAATTCGACAGTGTAGCCAACGATACAGGTGGCAGTAATGGCAGGGCGTGGACCGCGAACTCGAAAGGTCGTGGGTCCGCGAATCCGCCATTCGACTACTGTCGTGAACCACTTCTAACACAAGCATTTTAAGCTTACCAGAAGTGGTTAAAGGGAATATTAGTAATGTTTAATTCCATTACTAGTATTTATTTTTTATTTGAGAAAAAGTATGATATGCTATTTTACTGAGCTCACTCAGCGAACATGAAAATAAAATTCGCTTCGACATGCTGTTGATCACACACAGCGCGCGCGTGAATGGCTTTTTGCCTGCAAATAAAATAAATCGAGGACATGTGAAGTTCGCTTATATGCACTGAAGAATCGCGGTGCACTAATTGCTCCATATCCGTATCAGTAACAAGAGGAAGCTTGTGCCAAGCGATTGGACTTATATAGGCTCCATTAACAACAACAATAAGCTAAAGGGTTAAAGCAGTAAAAAAGAACTAGACTGCGTTAAAAAGCTTACTTAAAATACCTTCCCTTCTCTTTTTTTGTATTTGCAGATGCAATATATAAATATTGTATAGCGCATGTCACTCCCATAACGAATCTAACGACCTCAGATGTTAAAATCTATCAATTTGTTTAGGTAACAGAGCCCGTTCAGATGCCAAAAAAATAGGCACACATTCATACATACATACTCTAGAAAAACATTACCCTCCTTCTGGGACAGTCGGGTAAAAACTAACTTGTTATTATGCTCGCTCTCTTTACACTTGCTGTTCTCTTCTTTGGCAAGAATAGATAAGAGGATTGTATGGGCTAGCTTCCCGTATGCCTTTGCACCTAGTAAAGCTAAAACAATCCGACTTAGCTCTTATTCAGGTCATACATATGCATATTAGTCCATTGTTTATTGTTACGATTAATAAGTTTTCTTTTAAAGTAACCTAATTATTGTTAACTTTTTGAAAATTTTTAATTTAAAACGCTTCGTGCATTGATATTTGACAGCCTCTCATCTCAAAGTCATCTCATTTAGAGCCGAAACGGCATTAGAGGCGGCTGAACTGAGTTAACGGCGCAAATATGAGCTTCTGAAAGATGACTATGTATTTGTGCCATTTCCTTAGAGACTATCGGTCCGTGGAGTCCTCGCGTGATGAAGACTGCTGAACTGTACCTGAGACTAGTCGTCTCCACCGGAAACAAGAGGGCTAGTTCTTGTCTCGCTCAATGACTAAGTAACCCTAATAACAAACGAAATCCAGTCAGTGTTATTGGCACAATATCAGGGAGTAGATCAGTGTGGTAATTTTTATTTTTGTAATACATAATATAGTATATTTTTATGTTATGAAAACACAATATTATCAAAGTTTATTATTGTCTCTTATATGTGGAAATCTGTTCTTATTAACTACAGTATCAAAATAAGAAATAAAGTATACTTATCAATTCTAATAAACAGTTTTGTGCAATGTTGTAAAAAATTTAATATTGTTGTATATTTGGTATTGAGTTTCTGGCTCACTATAACTTACGTTGATTAACTGCCTTGCGGATGACATATACATTGTGAGGGACAGTTATTGACTGATTTTGATATTGATAATAAAACCAACTTAATGAAGATGCAAATACAAAAACAAACCGAACAAACAAACCGACGTCAAATTATTAAATAAGCTTTTAATTAAAATTTTATAAATTTTATGTATCGCTTCTGAACTCAACGCTTTTTGGCAGACTTCATAAAAAGAAGGAGGCTTACAATTTGACATATTCGTCAATTGGGAACTATTTTCATGATTCTCTTTTATTAAATATGTTCCATCAGGAGTGGTCCATCAATTTCTAGGTGGCTTCGTTTAAAATTTAATTGACAATACAAACCGACAGCTGCCAGCTTCGTGGTGCAGTGGATTAGCAATGAATTGCGTCGTTGAGGGCCGTGGCTTCAAATCCACTAAGCAACAAGTATTTGTATGGCTTACAAATAATTGTTTCAAGTTGGATTTTTGTCCTTGTGAAATTTATATTATGCAATTTGCTTCCACAATACAGGAGAAAATCTTAAGTGTGCGGGGTGATGTTATTAAAAAAAATGTTTGACGTTTACTTTTCTTGTATTAGGTAATGAACCATGCGGTGACGGTGTCCACTGCCTCATATACTCGTTTGTCCCGTAGGATGCGACTGAGGGAAACAAACCATAAGATGGGCAGCGGCGTTTCCTAATAACAACAAGAAAAATTAGCAACTGATATTGCCAACCCACCTACGAAGCGTGGCAACATTGGCAAATACCCCCCGTATAAGGCAATCTACGGCAAAACCTCTGATAGAAATGAAAAAATAAATGAGTGAATGATAACTTTTATATAACTAATTGTGACAATTGTGAACGCAGTCTACCTTAGAGTAAGTGGATGCTATAGCCCATATATAGGGGAGTAGCCATACGCAGGCGTTCCCCGAAGTATAATAGACTAGGAGATGGTGACAGAAAATATTCTCCCATTTCTCCTGCATGCCTTTTTAAGAATTAAAAACTAACCCTAAAATATGAAATTTAGAGGGTTACGAGTCCTTGCGCGCTTGCACGTCATAAAGAAAATGGCTTCCCTTTGTGTAAAGAATTTTAGTATTTTTCCGTGACATATTGCATGCTTTTTTTTCAACGTAGTTGGAACAAATTTAAGCTATAATAATTAATGGCATGCAATTCGCAATGGCCGACGGGGCTTAAAGGATTAAAAAAATAGAACATTTCCGTGTTTACAAAATGCATGCCGTTGTAAAAAATTATTATTTTTATCTCAAAAATACTCTACAAAAATTGGCATGCACCCCTCGTATGACCAAGGGTGGAAAATATTAGGAAAATATTGTGAAAATTCAACAAAATTTTTCCGTGATTTCAAACTGTATGGCCATTTGAACTATACTTTTTATAATTTATTGACGTTAGCAAATTTGGCATGCACAACAGGAATTTGTAAAGAAGTGGCATGCATGTCGAAAATTGCAAAAAACGCTGTTATAATTTCCGTGACTTTATTTTGCATGCCATTCAATATTTTCATTTAAAACATTATTTTAAGCTGATAAAAATGGCATGCATATTACACAAGCCTGACATAAAAAACTTGTGCAAAAATAAAATTAAAAAAGTTTTTAACAAAAGTAAAAATAAGGAACATTTCTCTGTTTTTATTGCATGCCTTTTTGTACATTGTCTTTAAATATTATTTTAAACTTCAATAACAATTGGCATGCATGTTATTGATAAAAAATATTTAAATAAACAAAAAAAACCGCTGCCAATACATTGGTACGTGGTTTTTTTAAACTAAGTTATTGTTGGGGAATCGGGGAAACTTTCATTATTATTAAAAAACACGATGGTGTTATTAAATACGCATGCCATTTTCATGTAAAATAAAAAACAGCATGCAAAGAAAAACGCGGAAATGTTTATTAATTTTTTTGCAACTATTGTTATTATTGTTACGAGCTTGGGGTTCGAGACAATTAAAAACTTCCGATTGAATTACTAAATTGACACTTTAATTACACAACACTAATTACAATCTAAAACCACACTAATAATAAAACACAATCACTTCAGCTCGCAGTTATTTCGCTTCGAAGTATTCTCTTGTATCGCCAATTCAATACTGCCTTGGTCGTGGTCTAAACCGGCCTTATATAGGGCCTCAGATAGTTTCCAGAACCTTCTACTGTAGCGACATCTAGAATGTTCGAGTACATATCGGTTCCGAAATTTCTGGAAGGATCATGACTCTCCTAGTTCTGCCACTCGACACTAGAAGGCGCTAGTGTTACTAGTGTTGCCATGTACAAGGCATTAAATAGTGGCGCGCAACACTCCCCACCTCCTAAGACATGCTCGTCCCGAGCGTTATTGGCCCCATAATAACGCGCCAGTCGATCCACTATATTAGCCACAATGACATTATGCAGGTAGATCATGTTGCCTAGCTTCTTCCTTCTCTCCACGGACGGACGGATGCACTGACCGGTGGCTGTCACCAAATTAATGCGTTCTCGGTTGTATGCGGAGTCCCCAAGAAACTGACTTATAAGTTGGGAACTGACAACCGTGCGAGAGGCTCCAGTGTCTATGGTGAGTTTATATGGCGTTCCGTTGACCTCGCCCTTGATGATTAGGCTGTTCCCATCATGGGTTTGTGAGATTGAAATCCTTGGGGCTCTTTTAACATCAGCCAGCACCCGCCAGTTTCCCTGCTGCTGCTGGGCGGTGCTGTTAGCCGCACTACCCTCTCGAGATTGATCATCTTCCCTTTCTACAGTTCGCTTAGGGCAGCTGGACCGAAGATGGCCTCTTTCCCCACAGCCGTGGCACCTCGGACTGTAACCGTTATTGCTGTCTGGAACTGTAGCTGCTGCAACCTCCCTGACGCGGTGGGAACGATGATCCTGCCGCACAGCTTCCACCTCCAGTACATGGGTCAAGGCGTCCTTAAGCGTCTCGTGGTGTCCGAGCCTCACAGCAGCTCTGACTTCAAGGCCGCGGATGCCGTCGATGAATGTCTGCGCCAAGTTCCCTACAATGAACGCAGGTACAGACTGGTACGCTTTTCGAACCAGCTTCTCCACCTCAAGGGCCCACTGCTGCAGGTTTTCGTTAGTACGTTGCACGCGATCTTTGAGCTGCGCACGAAAGAGGTGTTCCAGGTGAGCATCGCCATATATCGCCTCCAATACATCAAGGAGCTGCTCGTAAGTCACTTCCTTACCGAGAGCTTCCAGAACAGTTAAGGTCTGGTCACGCAGGCCTAGGGTGAGAGCAGCCATGAACTGACTTTTATTACAGCTGTTCGCCTTCACAGCCTCTAATTGGATTTTATAGGCCGACCAGGAAGATGTCCCGTCGAACGACGGCATTTTGAATCCGCGTAGCGAAGGTGTTGTAGCTACCACGGAAGCTGTAACTTCATCCCCAATTTTGAGGCCGTTCAGCGTTTTCTTCACGTCAACCATCACGTTGTCAACCCGATGGTACACTTGGTCGATTCGGGTTTCAGCTTCCGACAGGCAGTTGTCATGTTGAGCAACCCTATCATTCACCTCCCTTATCTCTTTCCGGAAAGTAGCGTGAAGGTCCTTCCTGAGAAGCATCTGCTCTTCCATACCGCGCTGCAGCTGCTCTTCCAACCGACGGGCCTGTTCAATCTGTCGGCGGGCTTGCTCCTGCAGCATCATCATCAGAGTACCTAAGTCAGGTGCTGCAGATACAGTAGCTACTTTGCTTATCAACAAAGGCCGGTCGCCCTCAAACAATATACAGATCGGTCGTCCGACTGATTGATTTAAAAGAAATTTTGTTCTTCGCACAACTTCCTTGTGAAACCGATTACCATCAGATACTTTTCCGATACGATATGACTTAAAAACCTCCCATAAAAGAGCGTACTACTTTTTAAAAGGCCGGCAACGCATCTGATATTTCCCTGGTGTTGCAGTTGTTCATGGGCAGCAGTAATAGAAGAGAATAGAATAGAATAGAATAATTTTTTATTCAATATTGATTATTAGATAATACTTATTGAAAGTCATTTTTATTTACCACTTGTTCGAAAAATACCTCAGTCCTGGGAAGAACCAGCAAGAAACCCAGCGGGACTTTTTTTTTTATACATAATTTCACTTAACAATAATTTTGTTTATACAAATTTTAAATGATTTTTCATAGAACTAGCATGGTGGCGATCACCCTATTCCCAGAGGTTATTTTCATTCATGTATTCCTTGATATTATAATAACCCTTTTTGTACAGTTTTTCTTTAATAAAACTTTTAAACTTGTTTATTGACAAACTTTGAATATGTTCTGGGATTATCTGGGATTATTTTGTAAAAGCGTATATGTAGAAAGGGTAATTGAGTATAGTGCAGAGACACGAACACGAATTAATTATCCAACGAGTCGAGGATAAACTAGTAACGGAATACGACAAGCGTACCGTTCCACGTCAGAGCCAAGACTGCATTAACGGTGGCCGTTCCGTCCGTTTTATACAAGCAGGACGGGCGGCACTGCAGGTGCAATGCCGCAGGTGTGCGGTACACGTGTCTTTTACAAGAATTCTGTCTAGCTAGACCGACGCCGCCGCACCTGCAACGGTGTACGTGCCGTCATATACATTGGCCCATAAATGAGTTACTGATTCTGTGGAGTCTAGTAACTGGCATTACAAGCTTATGTTTGTTCCTAGTATTTAAAGTATGCACATCTTTATTCTTATTAAAGCTATTTATGTTTTTATGCACATACATTACATTCTCATAAATATATTGCGATGCCAAAGTTAATATGTTTATTTCTTTAAATTTTTCTCTGAGGGACTCTTTACAATTTAGGTTATAAATCGCCCGTACGGCTCTCTTTTGCAAAACAAATATAGCTTCAATATCAGCCGCATTACCCAATAGCAAAATTCCATAAGACATTACGCTATGAAAATAACTAAAATACACTTATCTAGCTGTCTCAACATCTGTGAGACTTCTAATTTTTCTTACAGCATATGCTGCAGAACTAAGTCTGCTTGCTAATTTAGATATATGGGGGCCCCATTGAAGTTTCGCGTCAATAGTAATACCAAGAAAAACAGTGGTATTCACAAGACTCAACTCCTCCCCATTTAACAGCACATTGGTATTCGAATGTTTTACATTAGGTATTGTAAATCTAATACACTTAGTCTTATTGCCGTTTAAGAGCATATTGTTGGCGTTAAACCAATTTACCAATTTTGATAGAGCATTATTTACATCGTCATAATTAATTAACTGCCGTTTGAGTTTGAATATTAAAGAGGTATCGTCAGCAAATAATACTATTTCGTGATTGTCCCCTACAAGATAAGGTAAGTCATTAATATAGATTAAAAACAGGAATGGGCCAAGAATCGAGCCCTGAGGAACGCCCATTGATACTACCGATCCGGAGAAACCTTTACCATTAATCACTACTTTTTGAATTCTATTACTTAAATATGAAGTAATAAGTCTATACGATAAATTTTATACACCGTAATGTTGTAGTTTCCTGATTAATGTCTCATGATGAACACAATCGAAAGCCTTGGAAAGATCACAGAAAATACCTAAGGCATCTTGTGAATTCTTGTAGGCATTAAAAATATATTTCATAAGCTCAACACCGGCGTCAGACGTCGAGCGACCCCTTGTAAAGCCAAATTGGTTATTATGAAGTAATTTATTTGTATTAAAAAAAGTTAACAATTGATCAATAATTATTTTTTCAAAAATTTTACTGAGAGTTGATAGTACAGAAATAGGTCTAAAATTAGCGGGGTCCAACTTACTACTAAACTTCAATAAAGGTATTACTTTACTATATTTCATTAAATCAGGAAACACACCAGAATCGATAGAAGTATTAAAAATAATCGCAAGATGAGGTGCAATTAAATCTATTATGGACGCAATAACTGTAACGGAAATCCCCAACAAATCTGCGGTCTTCTTAACATCAATGGTTTTGAAGTATTTTACAACATCTTGCGATAGTACTTTTTCAAATCTAAATTCTTTTAAACAGATGTTAACATTCTGTTTGAGTAATGACTCGGCGACAGTTGGAGAAGTATTCAATGACTCGGTTGTCAAGATATTTCTCAAACACCGCTGCGACTTCTTGATTTGATTAAGTCAATTAATTGTTAATTTTTAATTGATAGTTTGAGTAACGAGGTTTGTCTTTACCGGTTTCATTGTTAATTATACTCCACGTCATTTTAATTTTATTCTTAGCCTTTTTTTTAATTCTTAGCCGTCTTAATTATGTTGCTAATATGTAACGATTTGGCTGTGGAGCAAACTGTTTTAAACATTTTCGAATATTTTTTACATATACTTTAAAAGCATCGGAAAGATTAAATGATCTTTCATGGTAAAGGTCATATAACCTTCGTCTGCTTTTATGAATTCCCACTGTCACCCACTCATTAAATGTCTTGCGACTGTTTGTGGAGAATGTTTTAGAAGTAAATGTTTTTTTTAAATTCATTGTTTATAAGGGTAAATATTTGTCCATATAAATAGTCTGCATTGTTCTTATAAGAAAGTGATGGAAGGTTTTTTACCATATTACTTCTAAATCTCTCCGGGCGTTTTGTATTAATAGGAACAAACACACTTTTCTCAATTACCTGTTTTTTGTGCATATAAGGTAATGAAACCAGTTGTCCACAGTGATCTGAACTAAGTTTTTGAATTATTGATTTGTTGATGGGTACAACACCTGTAAAAATATTATCAATACAAGCTGCACTACACCCTGCAATACGTGTAGCTTCAAAGAATAAATTATCAAGATTATAGGATTTGAACAAAGAGCAAAATTTAATACTGATGGAAGAAGATTCCAGGAGATTGATATTAAAGTCTCCACACATTACAAGAGATTTATTTTGTTTATTAAGCTTAACTAAAACTTCTTCCATAACCTTTTCAAAGGTATCATAATTTGAACATGGAGGTCTGTAAACACTGACAACAATAAGGTGCTCAAGCTCAACGCATGCCATTTCTACAGCACGCTCAACAGAGAGGCTCACAATGTCTTTACGTTCTTTACATGGTAAGGATTTATTAGCTAATATTAAGGAGCCACCACGTAACTTAGTATCTCTATTGAACGAAATGACCACCTGGTGATTACTGAAATTAAATATGGAGTTGTAATCTTTCAACCAATGTTCAGTAATACATAAAATATGTATACTGTTACTATTTAAAAATAATTCAATTTCTAATTCTTTGCCTAACATACCTTGTATATTTTGATGCACCAGGTTGATACAGTTTTTATTATTGTTATTTTGTGAAATTACATAATTATATATTGGTAAGTTGCAGTCTAAGCTATTTAAATTATCTTTGCTAGAGATTACCTCTATTTTCTTATTATCTAATTTAAATTACTTGGAACTGGTTCCAAATCAAATGTAAAATTATTTTGTTGCTCAAAAGAAGCAGGTGTCAAGGTAGCCAAATCATTGGCTGAGTTAAAATATAAATAATAAGATAGCGTATTTGCTACCAGCCTTAAACTATACTTTGATAGGTAATACCTATCTCTTGTCAAAATCTCTTTCTATTCTTTATTAAATTATTTAAATCAAATAAATGAAATTTATAATTATTACAATTAAATGTCAGTTTTACATTATTATTGCATATTAAATTAGTCATTTGGATATTTAAGTCATGTCTTAATTTATTTTCTTGTGGCAAACCCCATAAGTAAGGCAATGTAAACAAAACAATCTTGTAAACATTTAAATTATTTAGAATTTCAATATAATCCATTAATTTTTTTTATTTACATTGCCCCTTCTCCCAATAAGAAGTATCAATATACTATTAGAACTTTGGCTACTTATTAGAATTTTATTTATAATTTGACTAAATGTTGCTCCAGGCATAAAATAATTAGTAATTTGGTGTTCCTTTAGACAGTTATTTAATACTAAACCTAAGTTTTTACCTATATCATCACTGTACACAACAATATTATTTTTGCTAACATTTAAATTATTCAAATTATTTATTGTTCTGGAACTGTCATGGAGTTTATAAGTAGGAGAAGAATTCTTTTTCTCCATAATAACACATACTGTCCCTGAAGTAACCGGTAATGAGCGCTGACACTCACACTGATGTTTTACTAATGGCTCAAAACGTTCCTCATTATATTTACACAGTGTCACCAGTTCGTCCATGGCCAGTATATGTTCGTTTATTTCATTTTGAGCTAATTTATATTTATTTGTTATAACTTGTAGTGCATTATGAAGTGAAGAAATTTCTGAATTAAGATACTCCATGTCAGTCTCATAACATTTCCTAATGCTATTCACCTCAATTGAATATATTTTAACCTTATTAATTAATTCTTGTTTTTCTTTACATAACTTAACATGATTTTTAATACTTATTTTATTTTTTATGTTTGTTTGCAATTTATTAATGTATTTATTAATTTTAATGTATTTTTTAATTTATTGTTACTGCAAGCGATTCTTCCTGCTGTTCCCGATATGAAGGCATATTCACCTGTCAAATCCACTGTTGCTGATGTTTGTGACAATTTTGAGGATTCTTGAGACGTTGTGCATTCTACAAGTTCATGGAACAGACTCTAAGTTTTGGAGGCTTTTAAGTTGTCTAAGTTTTTGTGTAGTTGTAAAATTTGCTCTTGGGCTTCATTCAATTGTAATTGCAATGCAGCAATGAATTTGAGAGCTTCCTCATATTCCTTGCTGCACTGAACAAACTCATTGACCGTTCCCTGAAGCTGGTCCCTTTCTTTTAATACATTAAGATAATCTGTGTGTAACATTGCCATGACACACTTAAATTGTGTATTCTTTTTAATTATTTCAACTATTTCTTTTTCATTGTCATCCCTTTCTTTTAGTAATATTTCACACTGCTCCTTATACACCTTTAGTTCCTGAAGCGCGAGCTGGAGCTTGGTCTCAAGCTGGCGCGTCTTGGCATTACGAGTATTCATATTGCAATGTATTTATTAGTTAAAAATGTTAAAACTACAACTTCTACTTAATACAGAAGTAGCAGTGTAAATAAAGACAAGAAGTTATCACTTACCATCAGGTGAGCCATATCACCGAGCGATGCTGTTATGTACCTATGTGTGTATGTGTGTGTGTAAAATTGTTTGCTTATTATTTTAATTGATATGTTTGAGTTTCGCAATGATAGACGATTATTTTTGTGTTCGCAGATTTCCCCACAAAATATGACAGAGAGTATTGTATCGAAAAAAAAAAAATATGGCTACTCCACTCCGGTCCGCTGATGTTTATTGTGTTGATCTATAGCTTATCATCATCAACATCATCACCACCACCATTATTACAGCTTTTCGCAATTCCAGTGCTGAACATAGGCCTCTCAAGGAATGTCACAGAGCATGGACACACATTACAGCTTTTCGCAAATCCAGTGCTGAACATAGGCCTCCCAAGGAATGTCACAGAGCATGGACACACATACACAACCAAAGCAATTTACCAAACGAAAAGTGAAAACCAAAGTACATATATACACAAATTGCTCAAAAACAAACAACTGGTTCCGAAATAATATCAAACAATACGAACGCGTGTTCTGTGCGGGGCTTGCATCCGCTTCCTTGCGTAATCGCAACCAAACACTTAGCAACTATGTTACAGAGACATAAAACTAATATGCAGATGCGTCACCACCCTGGGGAGTAATATGAAATTCCTCTTTGCTGGTAAAAAGTGTCTTCGATTATCGTGACTCACCATACGAAACACAGGAACATTATGCTGCTATAAAGTGATGCAGTATAGCTCTACCACGTACAAAATATATCGAAGATTAAAATTATAATTGTTGCAAACATATCTACATTGGTAATATTTATTTTTGACTAGCTGTTCCCCGCGACATCGGCCACGTACTATTGGGGTTTTAGTTTTTTTTTTGCGCGGAACCCTGACTATGTTTCTATAACACATAGTACACATCTGTACACATATGCATCTCTTGTCAAACAAACGTTTCATTTGCCAGTATCTATAGATTAACAAAAAAAATAAAAATACAAATACCGTCACAAACTTTTGTTAGTAAAGGTTCTAAAACTCTAAATTATTATTTTCGTATTCGATTAAAATGATTGTTTGTGGTAGATGTTGTGAAGAAGTGTCTAGCGCAATACAGTGTTCGTCCTGTCGCTAGTATTTTGATTACCCATGTTCCGGGATAACAGAAGTGGGTTACCGCAAACTCGGGGACAGACAAGCTACATGGCGCTGTGCTTTATGCAAAGTGGGCCATTTGTCTTGTTGATCAGAATCACCACTTCCGGAAGCACAACAACCTACTCTGGACACTATCATGTTTGAGCTACAGAAGCTTTCATGCCAATTAACTCCTCTTTAGGAAGTCATCAATGATATTCGCACAATTTAAAATGATATCTCAGAACTACGGAAATTTAACGAAAATGTTGTGGAAAAACTGGATACTTTCGAGAAGCGGATACAAGCTATTGAAAATGCTTATCAAGAACTGTCATCTCTAAAATTACAATTACGTGAATTGGAAGATGATGTCAACGAAAAGGATCAGTGGCTTTGGTCAAATAATGTGGAAATTAAGGGAGTTCCGTTCAAACCTGGGGAAAATGTGTTTAACATCATCGATAAACTGGGAAATAAAATAACCTATCCTGTACCAAGTTTCTTCCTTGCTAGTCTTTATCGTTTTGATAAATTTAATTTATATTAAATCAAAAAATATTACTTATAACAGTTTGGGAACCACCGTCTCAACTCGCCTTATCATAGTCTTTTATAGTTTTTTACTAAAACCTTTTTTTGCCTATGCGTGATGTGCATGCTATTTGTGTACCTGTTACCTACTTACAAGGGATTGCTTTACATTGTGTAATAATAAGTAAGTATGAACGCTTTTATAATAGGAAGATACTGTATAATTTCCAGGTATTGTATTCCTTTTGTTTTGCATTTTTATTTAACGAATTTTTATTTACTTACCTGACGAGTTACTTTTACCTCTCCATAAAAGTACATTCAATTAAAAACTATGAACGTTGCTTACTACCGTCGTCTTATATTATTTTATTTTCCTCACTAAATGAACGGAAGTTTAGCGGCTTATATTACAACGATATAACAACGGTAAAACTTAGAACAACAGTCTCAACTTCACATTTCTTTCTTTACACTAAATCACTTTCTTTAGGCTACGCCATTGAGTTTATGCTTATATTTTATATTATTTTTAGTAGTATCTCCAAATTTGATATAATTTATATTAATATACATTATTATCATTTCAGACCTGACACCAGATTGTTATGTATGAGATGCCGCTTTAAAGACCTGATATTTTTATACTTTTTGATGATACTGCCCTATATAAAACTTCTACATGGGACCTTATATTTTGGCCTTGCACTGATTATAATAATTACAAAATGTCCTATAATTGAACTTGTAGTTATAGCTACTGCAAGTTCAATTATAGTATTTAATTTCTTCTTCTTTATTTCTGTATTTAACTTGTATACGTGTAAACAGTTAAAATGACCTCATTATATGTGTATTACCAGAATGTTATAGGACTGACATCTAAAACTGAAAAATTTTATCGTAATGTGGCGCTCAACAACTACGGCATTATTTCATTAACGGAGACGTGATTACTTGGTAGCATATCTGATGCTGAGTTATTTGACGATCGCTACTACGTTCGGCGCCGCGATCGTGATCTCAATAAAACAAAACAATCGCGGGGTGGTGGGGTTCTTATTGCTTTACACAAGAGAATAATCGCAAAAGATGAACCTAAGTGGTATTTGGCGGCAGAAGATATTTGGGTTTCAATGACACTAGAATGCCCTTACTCTAAACACCACGTAAATGTCAATATTTGTACTTTTATCTATGCAATGAAAATATGGGCGCATGCGTCTCTGATCAAGTCTTCAATTTCTGTAATTCTCTTAAGTCAAAAGTATCAGCTAATCCGAATGACAAATTCTTAATTCTAGGTGATTTTAACACGAGCTCTATTACATAGTCCCATACACTAAGTGGTATCGAGGGTTGTGGCGCTATGGGCGAACATGTACAATATTTTATAGAAACTTTGAATTTTTGTGATCTTCAACAATTTAATACAGTTTATAATTCTTACAACCGAATACTCGACTTAGTTTTGTCGAATGACTATGTAAATGTAAATCATTGTCTAGATCCCTTAGTTTTGGAAGACCAGCATCACAAGGCTTTGACAATTTCTGTTAACTTTGATGTCAAGCCTCTGACTCGCATCAAATTGACCTCTTATTCTTACAATATAGGCGACTATAACCAAATAAATTTAGACATAAGTTCGGTGAACTGGGATGAACTTCTTAGTAGAGGCAATGTGGATGATGCTGTCGAACTGTTTTACGAGACAATATATAATATTCGTGACAAATATATTCCTTCTCTTATACAACGCAATAGCAAATACCCACCATGGTTAATAGCAATCATCACAAGAAGTTCAAAATCTATGGAAATTTATATGATAAAATCACGTTTGCAATTTTGAGAGAAAGGATTAAACGGATCGAAAAGACACTTTACAATGAATATATTTGTCGCGTTGAAGATAGTTTAAAAAGTTATTATAAATTATTTTGGTCGTATATACGAATCAAAAGTCGGGGTGCATCTTATCCCTCTCGTATGACTTATTCTGGTATAACGTATAACTCAGAACAAGGTATTTGTAATCTTTTTGCACAATATTTTGATTCTAATTACCTTCAACCAACTGAACCAGAAGAGATCTCACGCTGTATATCATCTTTCATATTAAACGATATCTCTACAATAAATATAAATTACTTTGAAGTTGAGAGGCTATTAAAGTCGCTTGATTTAAAAAAAATCAGCTGGCCCTGATGGTATACCAGCTTTATTTCTAACAAAATGTGCTAAAACTTTATCTAAACCTATAACTTTTATTTTTAGAAGATCTATTAACGAGGGCTTAATGCCAGCAAGATGGAAATCCGCATTTATAACCCCCATACATAAAAAGGGTCCACAAAATATCATTGAGAATTATAGACCAATTTCAAAATTAAAACTCATTTCTAAGGTCTTTGAAAGAATTGTATACAACCAATTGTACCCGGTAATCAAACATACTATCATTCCCCAACAGCATGGCTTTCTTCAAAAAAGACGTCTAATCTTTTGCTATTTACGGATTTCGTTTCATATAATATGGATAAAATAAATCAAATCGACGCCATATATACCGATTATAGCAAAGCATTTGATCGTATTGATCATGCTATATTATTGGTTTCGGTTTAAAGTTATCGACAGCCGGTATAAGAGGTGACTTATTTAGATTGTTTACATCTTATATCTCTAATAGATCACAAGCGGTAACTCTGAATGGATTTACATCATCCTGCGTGCCTGTCCCGTCCGGAGTCCCGCAAGGTTCTTTACTTGGCACTTTGCTCTTCGTAATTTTTATAAACGATATAAGTGAATGCTTTTTAAACACAATTTTTTTTTTACTTTTTGCTGACGATATGAAATTATTTAGAATAGTAGATAATTTCGATGACGAGCTATACTTACAAAACGATCTACTCAATTTTGACAATTACTGTAGGCGAAATAGACTCGATATTAACGTAGAAAAATGTTTTTGTGTGTCTTTCGGGCGTAAGTGTAATATTAACAAATTTAAATATACCCTTGAAGGCTCATAATTATCCAGGTGCAACGAAATTAGGGACTTGGGTATTACCATTGACAAAATATTATTATATGACCAGCACAATGAAAAAATTGTTAATAAAGCATATAAACCTCTTGGCTTTATCATTAGATCATGTTTCAGATTCCGTAATTTAAAATCTAATAAAATTTTGTATTGTTCACTTGTTCGAAGTAATCTGGAATACGCAAGTCAAATATGGAATCCTCAGTAAAATATTTACGTTATTAAAACTGAATCTATCCAAAAAAGGTTCATCAGATATGTGTGCTCAAAATTCCACATTCCTAAAGAAAACTACGAGCTGCTGTGTGGTCGGTTTCACATTCTCCCTCTGCAAACTAGACGTTACATAACAGAACTGGTTCTATTATCAAAAATCGCTCAGGGCCACATAGACTGTCCAGACTTATTAAAGAAATTACTCATCTCAACCCCCACTCGTCCACTACGTTGTAACAATCTCTTTTACATACCTTCTTACAGCACAAACTACAGACGCAATTCCTTCTTTATAAGAGCATCTAATTCATTTAACAGACTATCTAAAGACTATGATAAGGTGGACCTTTTCTCTACCAACAGTTCTGCCATTTGTAAATTAATCACCTCTAATTTCAGCAGCGGTGAACAATTAAATAACAATCAATAATTTTAGAAAATTAGTTTGAACCGGCAGCAAAGTGTTATTTGTTATCTGTGTATGACTGTTGTTTATCTATATGTGAAAACTTTTTATTGGCTTAGATTGTAATTTACATGTATGTTATATTTTGTTAAGATTCAGCTGTTAGTTTTCCAGAAAATAAATAAATAAATAACAAAAGGAGCCTAAGTTACTTCTTGTGACATCAGCTATCTGCCTGTGAAAATTCCGTCAAAATTGGTCCAGCTGTTTCGGAAAATAGGCAAAACAAACAGACAGACAGCGGACAGACAGACAAAAACTTTAAAAATTTTATTTTTGTTGTTTTTATCGTATATGCTTCCATCTGCATTTAGTAAAAAGCTGTAATTTAATATATTTAATATGCTTTAAACTACTTACGACTAACTGTTCCATATAGACTCTGACCTTTACCTAATGGCCGTGTAGTGTGATAGAAATGAGATAAAGTCATTGTAGGAAATAGCAGTTTTTTATAAACACGCGTGTTACATCAGTGCCGGCCATATTGCTACTGCCTCACACAATTCAGTTACATAGGTACTATAGGTATATAAGCTAAGTGTAGTTACATCACTCCCCCCCCATAAAATATTTTTATTTTTTAAGATACAAATTTAATCTTTTTTGAATATACAAACATTTAGCCATAGACAGAACCGGGTGACAACGTAATCCTTATTACTTTTAATGCACAAACATGTGGTATCATATGTCTCAAAACTGAGAATTACATTTGAAGCGTCAGCAGTAATCGACGCTCGACCTACATGCAATTAACATTAACAACGAGTAGCAAATACTTAAAATTAAAACATAGGTATATTACACATTTTGTTTCGCTAAAGTAAAAATAAATTTAATTACCAAAAGTAGTACATCAAATTTTGAATTTACTTAAACACTACTTACAAACTAGACAAAACAAATAGTACTCTGATATCGCCAAACACTGTTAACGCAACCCGTTAACATATTTCAATTTTAGTCGGCGATTTGGGCGCGTCGTGAGCTTTTCGAAAGCTAGCTCTGGCAACTTGAGCTATTTTCAAGGTTTGTTCCTGCATGAATCCCATTTGCTTCCGCACCCATTTTTTAACTTGGGCTGTCCCGTAACGACAGAAGATATACAGGATCATAACGATAATCACGGAAATCGCAATAGCCCAACCAAAATATGATCGCACTATTGTCTCCTTCATCACCCCCTCGGACTGGGCGACGACGACCTCATCTTTGTTCACCGTGTTACCCATTATTTACATTAAAAAAAATCAAAAAAAATCCATTTATTTCTTTCTCAAGGCATACTAAATAATAAATTAATTGGAGCTTCGTAGTAAGTATAAAAGAATACCTGTGTCAGGAGGCACCGCTCTTCCTAATAATATTAAATATTGAGATAAGCCGAGCAAGATTACATATGATTTAGAGTAGGTGTGTGTGTGGGTGTGTGTGTTTGTGTGTGAGTGCGCACGTGTGAAAGGATGTGTGTACGTGTGATTGAAGGTGCTTAAAAGTGTAAGCATTTTTATTATTATTATTTTATGTAATTTTATTTTATTCTATTTTATTCTGATAAACAAATATATTATTTAATTCCGTGACGTAGAACGTTTTCTGTAGTGTGATAAGATATTTTTTGAAGATGATCGGTAAGTATTTTTTTACATTCGCGATAATTAAGCCGGTGAAAGTTTAATTTTTTATTTAAGTAATTATACATATATCTTGATTGGGCACAGTACTGTCTCTCAGCAAATTTAGATTTTACATAAATTCGTTTAATGACGATATGGTTCCCCCGTGTAGATGTTTTTTTTTTTGGATCATATGGCAAGTTAGTATGTTTTTAAAATTGACTGTAAGATATATAGTTGCCTAACCGTAAGAACATCACTAATATTATACAGTTGTTCGGTATTAAATCTAATAGGCGTAAAATACATAACTTTAAGAAGGTATCGTTGTCCTCTTTCTATGTTCAGTAAGTTAGTCTTTGCCGTTCCTCCCCATACCGTAATGCAATATCCTAGAACTGACTCAGCTAAAGATATGTAAATTTGATTTATCAATTTAGTCGTTGTAATGTAACGCAGTTTTTTAAATATCCATATAAGCTTACGAATTCTGGCGTTTACGTATTCTATTTGATTAATCCACGAAAGATTTTGGTCAAAAATTATGCCAAGGTATTTTGTGTTATGTACTCGCTCAAGTTTTTCACAATTACAATTAAAAAAATCCGTATCATCACATTGATGAATTTTTAGTGAAGTTTCACTAGGGGGCTGTGTTCGTTTATCTATACTGAAAGACATATAGTTGGTTTTATTAACATTTAGTCTTAGTAGATTATGTCTAAGCCATCTAGACACCTTACAAATACCTTTTTCAGCCTTCTCAAATACACCTTTCCAAGTATTATCAGTAAACACAATAGCAGTGTCATCAGCATACGAAAAGACTTGGCCACCATCAATATTTAATTCTGTGAGCTGATTTATATATATATATCAAGAATAGAGTATGGCCCAAGACACTCCCCTGTGGTACGCCGTAAGTAATGTTGAAGTCTTGGCTTTGGTAGTCACCAATTTTCACCCTCTGGGTACGTCCCTGTAAATAGTCCCTCATCAAGTCAAGTGCTTTTTCTCGAATGCCGATATGTTTAAGTTTAGCAACTAGAGTGGAAAGAGAGACAGTGTCAAATGACCATTTTAAATCAAGAAATACTGTAATACATTTTTTTCCGTGATCAAAATTTTCAATTATTAAAGAAGTAAGTGCTTAAACCGCATCTTCAGTAGACATTTTTTGTCTAAATCCAAATTGATTTTTTGATAATTTGTTATATTTAGTTAAAAACTTAATTATTCGAATGTTTATTATTTTTTTTTAAATTTTTGAAATAGATGTAAGGACTGAGATAGGCCTATAGTTGTTGACATCGTCTCTCTTACCACTTTTATAAACCGGAGTAATTAAAGATTTTTTAAGTGAGAGCAGGAATAATCCTGTACGAAAACAAAGATGAAAGGCGATGAGAAAATTACACCATTTCAGAAATTTAGGAGGAATATTGTCCCAACCAGCAGCACTATTAGTTTTGAGACTATCAATAGTTAGGACAACTTCCTGTGGATCAGTGTCAATAAGAACGAATGATGTCAAATAAGGACTTGTATTTTGTATAGGACTTTTAGGTGTATTCATGTCATTAGATAGTTTTTTTCCAATGTTAGCAAAAAATTCACCAACAAAATTAATTGATTCATTAGGAGATGATTTTATTGTAAGGAGTTCATTGCTATGTGTCTTAGAGGGTTTGTATTGAGTAATAGTATTTATAGTTTTCCAAAGATTTTTTGAATTTTTAGAAGCATTAGTAAGTTGTTCGCGTTCGTATTTTCTCTTTAGTTTTTTTATCAAATTGTTGCAATGATTACGATATCTTTTAAATGTTATTTTTAGAATATGTAGTGTTATGCAACTTACATTTCATTGTACACTAATTCTCCATTCTGCTTTGATATTCTGCATTCATGTTTTGCATCACTTTATACTATTTTTTTCATTCTGTTTTTGATTCTCTGCATTTATATTTTGCATCACCTTTATTTATATAGGATCCTGTAACGTTTTTACACAATAACATATCATTTTACTGCGTATTTTCACACTATTTAGTACTTTTAAACTAGCTGTCAACGAAGTCTTACCTTTTTTTGGTCTTTTATTGAATTCTCTGTAACTCTACAATTTCAGGCTTAGTGTACGTTGTCGTGCATTAGTTTTTCCTATGTGATTTTTATCTCGTTTCTTACTTAAATGTAATAGTTTCTTAATAACAGTCCTAAAACTAAAAATTCCTCAATTTGACAACCATTGTTTTTGTAGTTGTTATGGTAACTTTTATTTAAATTCGTCTCTGGTATGATGTTCTTTCTACATAAATACTTTTTGGCTGTAGGTCATTTACAATAAATTTCGTTTTAATTTAAATAATTTCTCGTTCTCTCTAAAAAGGTATAAAAGCCAAACAATTGGAGAATACAGGACAGTCTCGCTTCGCTTCTCAAACGAGAAACATCTACTAAAGGCCTTATCCCGGGGCCGCTTTGCCCCGGGATCCTGCAAGCCTCCATCTACACGTGAAGTCGTCGGTGAATTCTAATTCAAGTGCGGGGCCATACTACTCCGCGCGCTACGACTGCTTGATCCAGGCGCTGAGTGCAGCCTACTGCCCGCGCTACCTTCAGGCGCACTTCGACTGCTGGCTTCAGGCGCTGCGTCCCTACTGCCCGCGCTACCTCTGGGCGCGGCGACTACTTCTCCAAGAACTGAGGGCACCTACCCCAGGCGCTACGTGCGCCGGCTCCGGACGCTGCGTGTGCCCAGTCCAGGCGCTGCGTGCCGTCGCCGCTGAGAAACCTCAAGCTCTCCGTGTCCCTACTACTACAAAAGCAGCGAGGCTTTAGGGCTCCACTATCATACTAATTCTCCTATTCTCCTATCCTTTTTTTTTAATATAATTGTAATCTCATTTCATCCATCACCTTCATATTTCATTTTTTTTATAAGATTGTAAATACCTGTTAAAAAATTATAATATATTATTTTCTTGGTCTATTTTGTTGTTTTGCTGTTCTTAGGTTAGGTTCTTTCTCTTTTAATTGTCGCTTCACGACAAATATTATTATCTGGGTCAGATCTTAGTTTAAGCTGCATTTGGTTTCTGTTCCTTATACATCGAAAAATACCTGTACTGATCCAAGGCTTTATATTTCGCTGAGTTTTTGGAAGATACTTAGTAATTTTAGCCTCATCCACTGATTCTTTTAACTTTTGAGTAAGCTGTTCAATAAGTAAGTAAAGGTCTTCACACAAGAGTAGACTCTCTAAGTTTCTTTCAAGCAAAACATTGTAGTCTTTCTCGTAATCTATTATTAATTTAGTTTTAGTCTGTATAGATTTATGTTTACTTTTTGATGGGATTAGTCATAGACTTAGATGATCAGTAATTGTTGTGTTAATAATTGCTATAAATGCTGACACTTTAGACTCATTTAATTTTATAATTATATGATCTAGGCAACTATTTTCACGAGTAGGAAAATTATGTCCATTTAATAAACCGTGTGTAGCCAACATGTACAAATAATTTATTCTGTTATTGCATTCATATAATTTTTCATTAGATTTAGGAATTATATTTATATTTATGTCACCTGTGATAGTAACATTAGTAGAATTTATAGTTGACAAATGGTTATTTAAAGAATTTATAAAATTTGACGCGTTACTATTGGATGGAGAGCGATATATACCAAGTACAACATGGTTAAAAATATTTACTTGTAAGCATGACGCCTTTCTTAATACAACTTCTGTAATGTAAGCTTTTAATAAGGGTTTTGTATATATCACTACACCATCATTCTGATTAATATGATGTGTTGTTGCAAGATGAGTATAATTTTGAAGAATAGTAATATCTTAACTTTTATCTAGATGACACTCTGTTAGGACCAATACATCAGGATCAAATTCCAGTTGCGCAATAGTTACCAAAAGATCATCAAAATTACAATTCACGCTTCTTATATTTTGCGTAAAGATCTGATTTATTAATTTTAATGTGTTTACCTAAGTCCTGGATGTTGCATTGTATGGAGTCAGCAATTTTAGCACAATCTATGTCATTTAGTGTTTGCAAAGAAGTAACTATTTAATTTAATATAAATAAAAAGATTGAAATGATCGAGGGGGTAGTTTAAAATTGAATATTTGAGAATAACATGGAAGGTCATTGTGCTAAATATTTCATAAAATTTAGTAATTATAAATATTTTTCCATTTTCTCTACGCCATGGTAAACTTGGGAAATGTATAATTGATTTTGTGTGTTGTGTGTGTAGTATGAGAGTGAGTATAAGTGTAAGAACATTAATTAAAATTGAAATCGTAATAACGCCTAACCAAAAACGCGCGTTTGCCTCCCAACGCAGCGTACAGCGTAATAAAATAAAAAACCATAAAATAAAAAACCATAACAGAAACCAAGAATACAAACAATATGACAACATAAACTCCAAATCTAGTCATTTTACATTGAACAGTTTATGAATTTGGGGTTCAGAAGTCAATGTAATAATGGCGGATTCATCATCCTTTCTAACATAGACATTGCCATAATTGGTCCAGCAATATTTATAATCCGTAGATTTAATTAAATCCCTGGCAATAAAATAGAGTCTGGCAGATTTAGCAGTTAATTGCTCAGATACAAATATTGGGGTCTCCTCAGAGGTAGTCATACCAAGATGTTTCGCACGGAGCTTAGATTTGTTCATATTATTAAAGATTTTGCATTTTTTGAGCAAATCCATTTTCTGAAGGGATGATGTTGTTTCTACAACAATAGGTGTATTTGGAGACTCCTTTTTTCCCGCGTACTCTATAAATGTCCTTTATATCGGATGTAGTCAAATCTGAACCGACGTTTTTAGACAACATCTTATTTACATTAAAATAATAGTTTTTTTTTTTTGGAGAATGTATGTATGTACTACACGAAAGTCAACGCTGACAAGAAGTAATTTGCATAAAAATGCTAAATAATATTCATAGAGTCGACCTAACTACATTTATAAATTGAAACGTACGGGCTTCTTCGAAATACGACTGCTACGCGTGGTGTAACTGAGTGGGCGATAATTTTTTCCGCTCCGCATATGTTAATTTTACAGTCATTTAAAGAAATATCCTTATCTCTATTATTGTCGACATCAGTTACGTTTTGGCTGTCGCTAATATGAGCGGATTTAAGCCTATCTACAGATATAAATACATCTCTACCGGGCATTTGTATTAGGAAAACTTTTCCCTTTCGTTCTAGAATTTTGATTGGTCCCTCGTAAGGAGGTTGTAATGACTTCCGTACAAGGTCACTAACAAAAAAGTGTGTGCAGGTATTTAAATCGCTATGAATGAATACCGTGCGAGCATCCTTATGTGTCGTAGGCTTAGGTTTCAGCTCGCTTATCATTTTTCGTAACCGTTCGACATATTCGCTTTGATTTAAAATTTTTGAATTATAATTATTACCGAAAAAATATCCGGGCAGCCTTAAAGATTTACAGTATGTTAATTTGGCGGCACTAACGCCAGTGTCTGATCGCGGGGCTACTCGCAGGCCTAACAAAATTATAGGTAGTTTCTCAACCCAGGTCTTAGAATCCAACCTGGCCATTAGCGCGGCCTTAAGGGATCTATGCCACCTCTCAACCAGCCCATTGCTTTGCGGGTGGTAAGGAGTAGTCCTGGTTTTATAAACACCTAAACATTTCATTATGTTTTGAAAAACATTGATTTCAAACTGTCTGCCCTGGTCGCTAGTAAGCTGAACGGGGCAGACAAAACGTAAAATCCACCCTTCGAAAATTACCTTAGAAACCGTTTCTGCAGATATATCCCTTACTGGAAACGCCTCTGGCCAACCGGTCTGTCAATCTATTATTGTGACGAGGTACCAATAATCTTGCAAGGAAATATTAAGCGGACCAACTATGTCGACGTGAATGTAGGAAAATCTTTCCGCCAACGGAAAATTTTCTAGTTCTGAAGTATTATGCCCATAAACTTTGGCACGTTGACATGCAATGCACGACTTGGTCCATTTACCTACGTCCTTATTCATATTAAGCCAGAAAAATCTGTTACTCATTAGCTTACGCGAGGTATGGATTCCGAGGTGGCTAAGACTATGAATAGAGTCGAAAGCTAAACGCCTAAATTGTTCCGGTAAATATGGTTTCGCCCGATAGGTAGACATTTCACACCAAACGGGAAAGTCGCTGCCAGGAATAAATATCTGTTTGAAATTCCACTTATTAGAATTGCGTAGACTAACGAGCTGCTCGTCATTACTTTGTGGACTGCTGATCGCTGCATAATCTAATACGGTGGGACACATTACGGTCTCTATCCTTGATAACGTGGCCGCTACTACATTCTTATCACCTTCAATGTGCTTAATGTTCGTTGTGAACTCGCTAATAAAAAGTAGTTGTCTCACGTACCTAGGTAATTCATTGTTGCTATTGATTTTTGAAAACGCAAAAATTAAGGGTTTATGGTCCGTAAAAATTACTAAATCTTGACCCTCAACCATATTTCTGAAATACTTCACTGCAAGATAAATTGCTAGAAGTTCTTTATCGTAAGTGCTGAATTTCTGCTGAGTTGGCGATAATTTTTTCGAAAAATATTCTAGCAGTGACCATGAATTACCTACTTGCTGTTGCAATACCGCTCCTACGCTTGAATTCGATGCATCCGTCATAAGTGCAAGCGGGGTATCGGGTTTCGGATACGATAAGCTTACTGCGTTTTGCAATATTGTTTTACATTGAATAAATGCTTCGTTTGACTTCTCATCCCAATTAATTTTAGTCTTGTCCTTCTTCTTAGAATTTTTAAAATTTTATTTAACTCCGTTTGATACTCTACAGCATTGAGTAAATGTAAACGATAAAAGTTGACCATTCCCAAAAATCTCCTGAGTTCTCCAACAGTTACTGGTTTCGGAAAAGCACACATAGTATCAACTTTATCTTTAAGAGGACGAATACCTTCGGTAGATACCTCTAAACCCAAAAAATCTATTTTAGACTGTCCAAATAAGCATTTATTCAAATTGATAGTCAAACCGCATTTATTTAACCGCTCGAACACGATATTCAAATGTTTCTATGTGACGTCATATCCGTGCTTGCAACGATAACATCATCGATATAGGTATAAAGAAAATCTAAGCCCTCAAAAACAGTCTGATTCATTAACCGTTGAAAAGTTTGCGCATTATTACGAAGGCATACATGCACATACATGCATACATACATGCGTGAGAATTCGAAGAGACCTAAAGGTGTTATTATGGCAGTCTTCTCTACATCGTTAGGGTTAACCATTATTACATGATACGCGCGGTTAATATCGATTCGTGAAAATATTTTTTTAGCTTGTAATAAGTATGGTAAATCATGCAATAGCGGTATAGGGTATCTATCCGGCTTTGTTATCGCATACAGAGCCCTGTTATCGCCACATGGTATTTGGCCGTCTTTTTTAGGCACAACGTGTAGAGGACTTGCCTACGTACTTTTCGACGGTCTACAAATCCCCAACTGTTGCATAAGCCTTAACTCTTCTTTGACCTTTGCGTATCGATGCGGTGGTAACAGTCTTGCTTTAGCGTACACCGTTGGGCCATTAGTCTCTATATGGTGGTATACAGAATGTTTGGGCGGTTCTTTAAATGAAACCGGCTTGGTGATATCAGGGTACTGCGCTAGAATATAATAAAAAGAGTGACACTTATCTATAGTTTGAACTGACTGTTCTTGACACAAAACAATAGAAGCTAAAACATTAAAATTTGTTTCCTCGTCAATTAGTTTGCGCGACGCTACGTCGACCAACAGTTTATAATGCGCTTAAAAATCTGCACCTATTATTGGTTGACGTACGTCCGCTATAACAAATGTCCACTTATACACTCTGCGCAACCCTAAATCTAAATTAAAGTTCTAACACCGTAAGTGCTTTTTTTGCTGCTATTTGCTGCATACAAAATATAATCAGAACACTCATTATTAAACGATTTGACACGCACTTTGTTCCGCGGCAAAACTGAGATATTGGCACCAGTGTCAATTAAAAAAATAAAGTTGCTGGACTTATCTCGTATGCTGAGGCGATGATTGGAGATGCCTATGCAGCTGTTAACCTCTTCCCGCTGCACAGAATCTAGTTTCCCGTTTCCTCCCTTTTCCAAGCACACCGGCTGGACACATTTCTGCGCCTTAGCTTTGAAGCGATAGTGGTAGAAACATAACCAATTGTCACGAGAAGCAGCGCGGCAAGGTGTATTGCTGCGGTGACCTTGAGATTGTGAGCGGGCTCGGGTCCTCTCACGGCCACGTAATTGGAACCGCGATCTGTCTATGACCATTTTATCCAGTCGCTTAGTAATCTTAGCGATTTCAGCATTCATGGAAGCGTCACCTGACGAAGTCGATTCTACCTCTGCAACGCCAATAGGTCGCATCGTCTTTATAACCAGGTCTGGTACCGAAGTTAGCGTCTTAAGGTCTTTGGTACCGGTGACCACCAGAATAGCACGAACTGTAGCCGGTAGGTGGTTCTGCCATAAAACGCTCAAAGTATCGTCCTTGAACCGATCCCTGGCCAGGTCCTTCATTCTATGCAGCAGCTGGGATAGGCGTTGGTCTCCGAGGTCAATCTCGCCAATGAGTTTAGTAATTTGACGCGTTTCGAACTCCTCGAAAATGGTGAGTAACGTTGACATCAGCAAGTCGTACTTTCCTTCAGCTGGAGGATTCATCAGGACATCCGTGACTTGCTTGTGTGCGACATGCTTCCCCAGCTTGGCAATAACTAGATCATAGTATAAAGAGTGGGAAGTACGTTATCTTCATACAAACGCACTGCGCGCGGCTTGTACGTGTGCGCCATAGTATCTATGAGGCGCCGCACGCACACTTAAACACAATCTCGAAATGTTTCTCATTGCGCCAGTCGGGACTAACACCGCACGAGGTTCGCGCGTCACGCCTTTTGGCACCGCTAAATGAATGAAAAATGTGTGATAATCGCAGGAGAACGTATTGCTGTGTGTTTGGGTGTCTTAATAATTCATCGATTCCAGAATTGTCTCTGTTCAGATTACCTATTGAACAGGACAGGTAAGCGAGTCACTTATTATAGCATATAATTTTTACTTGACGATGAGATACCGACTTACATATTTTTGTTGTATTAGTTGTCTATCAGACAGAGGAAGAATAGTAACTAAGTACCTACTTACGGTTATAAAATCGTAATTAATTATATTTGCAAAAGTTATTTATAAGGATGTGGATATATTACACATTAAAGTTTAATAACAAGTCGTTTCGTAATAGTCGAAACCGAAGAAAGTATTTTTCTGTAGCTAATTTGTAATTTTGTAATAAATGTGTGATTCAATATATATATGCTTGTATTAATTAAAAATAAAAATTAATATGGTCCTTTATGTGTGCATATACTATATTATGCCTATTCAAAATAAAAAGTAACTAGTATATACTAAGTAAATAATTTAAACACGAGCTCACACACCGCCCCGCCGGTTTATTTTATACATTTTTTTATAAATAATACTGCTCTGAACCTTAATACATTTCTGTATTTGTTAGGAAAACCATTTTTGAACTTTATCGACTAAAGATCACTGAATTAGCTATACAGAGATGTATTATTTTTGGCAAAGGCGAGGCTTTAAACTAATGATTTGGTGACAGTGACAACCCTGAGACAGTAGGCAATTATATCGTGGATTGGCCGGAGATAGCCTACTTGGTGTCTTTATACTATGACTAGATGGTATTTAGCAGCATCTGAGAGCTTCTGGTTGTATAGTACAGATTCAGCCTGTATGAACCAGGTGCGCGGCTGATCCTCCCGAAATTCCGGGATTCTCGACGAAACCGTTATTTGAGATACTTCAGCTTCCGCTTTTCTTCCTTGTACGTCATTTTCGACGGTATGCATTAACTACACAGAAACACAAACGAGCACGGCACTGTATCACGTCGGGGTCACCACTTTAACTAATGTCCGTGTAGTGTGATAGAAATGAGATAAAGTCCTTGTAGGAAATAGCAGTTTATTATAAACACGCATGTTACATCAGTGCCGACCATATTGCTACTGCCACACATAATTCAGTTACATAGGTACTGTAGGTATATATGCTAAGTGTAGTTACAGAACTTTGCTCTGCTGGCAGAGAGCTTCGACGCATTTAAACTTAGACGGCAAACATAAAACTTTTTATTATATTGAAATTATAAAAAATATCCTTAAATTGAAAACAAAAACAGGGAGTATACCTCCTCCTAAAATCCTTCCTCGTAAACATAGACCTACCAACAGATTACTTAATAATGGGAATAAAAGTTATTTAATTTATTTTTCATAGATTTAGTAAATTTCAATAGTTAAAGGTATATTAATAACAAGAAAAATTCTATAAATTATAGTGAATGCTAAGTAAGCTATACTTAATAAACATAAGCAACATTAAAATGATAAAAATCTATCAAACATCGCTAATAAGGCAATAGTGTGGAAGGTATTTTAACGCTTTATAGTGAACTTTAGATAGGCTGTAATAGAAGAAAAAAATAATATAAAAAATAACATAATACATACAAATGGATAAGAACATCACAAATTCGAAAAGTAAATAATGTAATAAGCGTATACTATTATTAGTATAATGAATAAATGTTTTGACAAAACTTGTTGCAAATTCGATATACATGATAAGTTAGATATTTCAGATTAACTATGGAATTACATAAAAAAACGAAAAAGAGAACTTTATTGTTGTGCAAACGGAATAGAGCAGAAAATTGAAATGTCATACACAGGGGCGGTTCGTTTGCCTATTCTTTCCGAGCGGTGTCAATAACATGGCTTGAAATTATTCATACTCTTTTGATTTTTTGTTAGGATTTGAGCTTTAAGCGGGTGTTCTCTTCAATAAAATTGTACAAAACAATGAATGTTATATGTGACCACTACATATTATTATTTATCATAATCAACATCACTGAAGCCTTTCACAAGTCCACTGCTGAACATAGGCCTCCCCCAAGGAACGCCACAAAGCACGGTCCTGAGACACCGGAATCCATCGACTTCCCGCATGTCTTACCAGGTCGTCACTCCATCTAGTGGGGGGTCACCCTACACTTCGCCTACCGGTACGAAGCTGCCACTCGAGAACCTTTCTTTCCCATCGGTTGTCGGTTCTCCGAGCTATATGACCAAGCCACTGCCACTTCAGCTTACGAATCCGTTGGGCTATGTCGGTTACTTTGGTTCTACTGCGGATATACTCATTTCTAAGTTTATCACGCAGAGAAACCCCGAGCATAGCCCTCTCCATAGCTCGCTGAGCGACTTTGAGCTTCCTCATACAGCCAGCAGTGAAGGACCACGGCTCAGATCCGTAAGTCATCACTGGCAACACGTACTGGTTGTACAATTTCGTTTTCAGG
The DNA here is from genome assembly GCA_033319125.1 of Parnassius glacialis. Lineage (NCBI taxonomy): Eukaryota > Metazoa > Arthropoda > Insecta > Lepidoptera > Papilionidae > Parnassius > Parnassius glacialis. Next base: position 5,659,095 of record JAVANC010000022.1, on the reverse strand, counting down.
TTTTGAGGTATGTCTAACGAAAAGATGTGTCGTAGTTTCCCGAACGATGCCCAGCCGAGTTGAATCCATCGATTGACCTCTCGGTCGAAGTTGGACTTACCTAGTCGGACTATTTGTCGCAGGTAAACATACTCGTCAACAACATCGAACTTAGTGCTCTCAACAACTACGGGCATAGGTGTGACATGGATGTTAAACGTGATCTTTGTTTTGTCCATGTTCATCTTAAGACCTATCCGTTGAGAGACACTATTGAGATCATTGAGCATAGTGCTTAGGTCCTCCAGCGATTCTGCCATAAGGGTTATATTGTCAGCAAATCGAAGGTGAGTGATGTACTCGCCATTGATGTTAATACCACATCCTTTCCAGTCCAGAAGTTTGAAAACGTCTTCCAACGCAGCGTTGAAGAGTTTCGGGGATTTAATGTCACCCTGTCTTACACCTCTCTGCAGTTGGATAGGTTTCGTACTCCGATTCTCTACTCGGATAGCCATCATAGCTCTACTGTACAAACACTTCAGCACTTCGATATACCGACAGTCAACCTGGCACCGCTGAAGGGACTGCAGCACCGCCCAAATTTCGACGGAATCAAAGGCTTTCTCATAGTCTACATACGCAAGGCAAAGTCGCAGATTATACTTCTCTGTCTTCTGTATAATCTGCCGCAGGGTATGTATGTGGTCTATGGTACTAAAGCCTTTTCGGAAACCAACTTGTCCGGGTGGCTGGAAGTCGTCAAGGCTGCGTGCGAGACGATTCGTAATGACTCTCGGAAACAGCACTTATACGCGTCTCAGAAGGGAAGTCGGAATGTAGTTCCTCAAGAGAGCGTTGTCGCCTTTCTTGAAGAACAAGACCATTGATCTTCTGCTCCACGCATACGGAGTAGTGCCACCATGGAGGACGAAATTAGAGAGCTTGTGAAGGACGACAGTACCAGTTTTGCACCCGTTTTCAAAAGATCCGCTGTAATTCCATCCTCGCCCGGGGACTTGCCGTTTTTAAGGTGCTGGATAGCCATTCTAATCTCGCTCAGACTGACGTACGGGATATCTTTGGAATAGTATCGGATAAGACTTGCTCTTGGATTGTTACTCACCCTTGCGTGTGGCTCCAACGATGACGTGTACAGCTGCCCATAGAACCTTTCAATCTCACTCAAAATCTCAGGTGTCCCGGAATTGATGCTGCCACACTTGGTCTTCAGCTTTGACAGTTGGCTATTTTTGGCACACAGATCTCTGGCAAAGACTTTGAAGCCTTGGTTGAGCTTGATCCCTTCTTCAATACTAGCTATATTGAAGTTGCGTAAGTCCCGCCGCATGCATTTGGTGATCGGTCTGTTCAGATGCCTGAATGCTTTCAAATCTGTTGAAGAATGTAAATTTATCTTCCGTCTAACAGCCATGCGATTAAGAGTGTGATCGAAGAGTTTGTGTTCTTCTGCGTTGGGTCTTGCAGAACTTAGCTCCGACCGCATGGACAGTTTCCACGAGATTGTCATTCATATCGTCCACTTCATTGCAGTATTCTAGGCACTGAAAAAGGTTTTGTAACTCGAGCTAAAAGATTTCGGGACATTGTATAAGAGCACGCGGATGACGGAGTTTTTTTTTTTGTCATAAACATATACAACATTTGTATAATAATTTTATTAATATACTTTCAAGTTTGTCCTTATCAATTATTTATATGTAGCCAATTTCCTTATTTATTGTTTTTCTAAAATATCTAATGTCGCTAAAATAGAATTCTAAAAATTAAGTTTATTCACTACTTATTTAATAACAACTTATTATATATTCACATACGCAGTTAATTGAAGAAAAAATATTTAAAAACCATCTGTCGTAAAATTCAGTGTTGGCCAAGTTTCGGTGTCGGTGAGTTTACGAGAATAAACCTTTATAGTTTCTTTGAATTAATAAAAAGTAAAAATAAATTGGCGGTATTGTTAGCATGTGAATTGCTTAGTTAAGCATATTACGATATAATTATATAGCAGCCCATAGTGTGACAAAAACTCTGCCGCTCTGAAAATAGAATAAATAAACATTGCTAGTAGGTTAGGAAATAACATATAGGATTTAAGAAATAAGGCTCGATAAAATCAATATAATTTTATACTTTTTGTTTCTTACTATTAGTTGGATTGTTGTAATACTTTTTGAAAAATATGAATAAGTAGTTAAATAATGATAATAAAGAAATATTTTTAATTACTAATTTGAACTGGCTAATACTCTGCTATTCACAGTTGTACCCTAATGTGAACAGTTGTAATTAAATGCAATATGAAACGGGATGCGCGCGTACTGTTCATATGTAGGCGCTGGCAGAATAACAGCGTTGTAGGCAACTGCAACATTTGTGTTGAGCTAGAGCTAATTCATTACTAGAATATGTGATTTTGATTATTTCTGTGTGTATTACTCACTGTAACTTTATTGGTAGAAATGAATAAATGTTTATTATTATTATTATTTGGGATATCTATATAGTTTTCTCATCTGGTTGGGCTGTATAAATATATACATATAAATGAAAGTGATAATGGGCCGGCTCGAACCGGGGTGGTACCACGACCTCACAGAAAACAAGCGTGAAGTAGAGGTTTACCTCTGCGTTTCGATTGGTGAGTGCAAGTGGCCGGAGGCCCTTTTTTACTGGAAATGAGGCATTCCATCTTAGTACTCACGGGTGACAACGCATCTACATTTTGATTTGTAATAGTGGATAGATGTAGATGTCTATGGGCCGCAGCCACCACTTACCATGAAGTGGACTGTGTGCTCGTTTGTCACCCTTATCATATAAAAAAATATATATCAATAAAATAAAATAAATACACAAAAATACATAAATAATTAAAAACTCAACCAGATGGAAGCCCTCGGCAGGTAAGAACAAGCGGCCGAGGGTTAGGAAGAAAGGGAAAGAAACTGGAGGACGATGCGGGCAGTATTGAAACCGCCTCCTGCATCTGTGATAGGAGCGGTTCGTCACAGAGACCCAGTCACCTCAGATAACCAGAGAGGCTGACCGGGATTAGCACGTTCGCAAAAAAGACCACAGGAATAATTTCGGTCGGTAGAACACCCCACATGTCGAACACTTCGTGAGCCAGGTCCTGTTTTTCTATTTAGTCTGTTTATCTATTTCGTCTTTCACGAGGTTCTCGTCATAAGGAATGGTAATGTCGACCAAAAGTATAATTTACTGTGCCAGGTCCATCACCACAATATCAGAGTTATTCGCAAGAATCATGAAGATCCTATATTACACAGACGAAATCCTCTGTTTTTGAAATCTACTCAATAGAGTAAAATAAACGCTTTTTTAATAATAAAAAAATTAGAAAATAATTTCACATTCTGAAGTCCTATAACGATTTGGGTATTTTGCGTTTGACGTTAACGAGAACGGTTACAACGCCATCTGTCAGAGGACATTGGATATTTTTGACTAACCTGTATTCGCTCTCTTCGGACACCTAGAAGTCGAAATTGAGTATTGGATTTTCTTACATTGCCACTACTCGGACCTCTAACGTTCGTGTGTTTATTATTAGTACTTGGGCGTTAGAACCTAAAAGGAAAACCATAATCTAAGCAAACCGTTTCCCATTTAAAGTAAGAATATCTACTACCACATATTATCTCGCCGATGGAGTAAGAGTTGAGATTGGAAAATAAAACATGGGATGGACAACAACGTCTTCCTGATAATAACTCAAAATATTAAAATATCTTCGGTTGCCAACCAACCTACCAAGCGAAGCAACTATGGCATATATCCCCCTCCCCTTTGAGGCAAGCTATGGCTAAGACGTGTAAGTATAAAAAGGAGAGAAGAGCATTAATATATAATTTTTAATTATAATTTATATTATTATATTAATATATATTAATATACGTCGAAAAGTTTTGGCTAATAGCAGTGCCAACAAAAGGAACTAATGTGACTAATTAAGTATAACCAATAAATCTCAAATTCGCTTCAAGACATTTGTTAATAACGTATATTAGTATTCTATACCCACAAAAGATGGAAGAGGAGTATAAAAACATTACTTTAAGACCTAAAAAAATATTTAAATCCAAATCTTGTGAATCATTAGATAACGACGGACTTAACGTATCTTCATGTTCCGCGGATTCAGAAATGGTACAAAGAAGTTTTGACCTGTCTACACATTTACATAAGGATACTATTATAGATGAATTAAAACAGAAAATAAACGATTTAACTTCACAATTGCACAGCACACAAAATGAGTTAGAAAATGTAATTATAGAAAATTGCCAGTTAAAAAAAAAATAAACAAGTTAAGTACCCAAATAATACACTAAGAACTATATGCAAAAGTCCAGTACAGCACTTAAAGAGAACAGTACCGTCAACAAATAAAAAAAACGATATATTACAAGAAATAACATAAATCAAACAATAGCTTGTGCATCAAACATAACATTTGATAAAGAGCGTGAGTTTGAAACGGGGCTAAAATCATCTTTAAAAAACAAAAATAATATGCAGAATCAACAACTTACCAACATTTCCGGAATTAACAGTTCCCCCGAAATACAACAAAGCAATGAAACATTCACCCAAATACAACCAAACTATAAAACATCGTCGAAATTATCTTCCGTACTTCATAAAAAAACATTATATATAACTGGAGGACAACAATGTATAGGATTGGCAAATTTGTTAAGAACATCAAGAATGAATACACCTTACGAACATTATCAAATTGAGTCATTTATCAAACCAAAAGCAGACACTGAAGAAATCTTGAAAACATGCCAATTATATAATGTCACATCAAAGGACTGTGTTGTTTTAAGTGTTGGAGAACATGATAAAAACCCTTATAAAGTAATGATAGAGCTAAGTAGCTTTCTAAAAAAAATAGATAAAGAGTGTCTTGTATTAGTTTTAGGGATTCGCACAAATATGTACTTAAATGAATGGAAACTTAATAATATACTGAAAATAACATGTAATCAATACCAAAATTGCCACTTTATCGAATATACTAAGATTTTGAAAAGATATGAATTATGTAAAAATATTAATCAAATTATTAATCAAAATTACTATAATTTAAAGTTTCTAAGTTTTATGCAACGTTCCAGAGTAATAAAAGGAAATATACGCAGGGAAGTATGCCGTTATAACATTGACACATAAAAAAAATCGTACGTCGTAATACGCCAATAAAAACACAGACTAAAATTACATCCTACTTCTTACATATTCCAAACATAATTAATAAAACGCCAACAAAAAAACAGCAAAAAATAACATCATACTTTACAGTACTACCACCTAAATCTAAAACTAAGCCACACACGTTTTTTCGTACCCAGCACTAGTAAGCATGTACTAAAACTGATGCATCTAAATATAGCTAGCATTTACAGTAAGAAAAAACTGCTCGAGGAGGCTCTTATCCTAATTCGCCCCGACGTAGTTTGTCTGTCAGAAACCTTCATTCCAAAGGGGTGTGAATCAAACGTAAGTATTAATAACTATAGTGTAGCATCAATATACTGCAGGCATAAGAAACATAATAGAGGAGGTGTATGTATATTAGTAAGACTGAACTTGCAATATAAAAATCTAGAAATACGAAAAAAATATGCTACTGACGAATCTGTTGAATGTTGTGGGATTGAAATAATAAACCACAAAATCGTCGTCATATGTTTATATAGAACACCCAGCTCTAACATTCAATTATTTTTACATAAGTTTAACACGTTTTTACATCACTTTACCGAACAGAATACAAAGAAAATAATTATAGCAGGAGACCTTAATATAGATACTGTTGAAGCGCCTGTCAAATTATATTAGCAGTTCTCATGCCAATATTAGTCCGTAAGCTGTGTAGGTATGTTTAAAAAATGTTGTACCTGTCGTCGTTGTAAAAATTAGAGATCATGTAAAGGTCGATTGAGCAAATTACTGCATTTTATTATTATAAAGAGATCAAATTCCTATCCATGGTCCTAAATCGAAGCCGGATTTGAAAAAACGTAATTGGACAAGATATTATTTAGTGGAATACGCTTGGGAAGTCTTAAATATTCGTTGTGGAAATACCACCGAGGGAGTGAAGATATTTAACCAAGAAATCTGGAGTCTTAGCCCCTTAGATATTGGACTATTATTTAATTTATTTAACCCAGCACTCATTATCAGGTAGTATTTTGTGTAAATCGACTGCTAATTTATCAGGTTAGTACCAAATTACCTATAAAATAATTACGTATTTAATCGGCTAAAATTCATTTAATATTGTTTTATATAGTTTCTAATAACCGTCAAATCATAATTAAATTAAATTATAAAGCTTGGTTAAATTATATTGACGATATTATAATTTTTTTTTTCTTTATTGGTTTAAACTGTTTTTTAAAAAATAAGTCAAGAGAGTGTATAATTGAAAAAATTGCATAATATTATTTATTACATACTAAGGCATACCTGTGAAGCTGTTTGATTGTCTGAATTGTATTTGTTACCCTTAATTGTTGTTAATTATAAAGTTAAATATCAAGGTAGTACATGTACCATTTTGTTTAATTATTTAAGAGTTTGAAAAATAAGTAAGGGAATTAGTTTTCATTTCTTTATAACTGTGAGCAAAGTTGTATAAAACTACTTATGAATTATATTTTATAAAATATAAACTTCTTGTTTGTATAAATTTCAGGCATTTGCACTAGTCTCCCAATACCAGCCAACATGCCAGAAGATAAGGAGCAAATTAGGAAACGAGCTAGCTACAAGGGACAAATAACTGCTTTATCAAATTATTTAAATTCACTGAAGGTATCTTCATTGGCTGCTACTGAGGTAAATGAGTTGCAATTACGTATTAGTAGGATTGAGTCAATGTATGAACGATATGATGAGGTACAATTATCCATCGAGTGTAATACTGATAATATAGACGCCCAGATATCAGAACGAACTGAGTTTGAATCCCTGTATTTTAAATCGCTTTCTCTTGCAAAAAGGATCTTAGCAGATTGCATTAAGTCAGATGACATAAGCAGTGACGGTGGCTCTCATTCCGGCAATCATAAATTTGTTAAACTGCCCACTATTCAACTACCTAAATTTAATGGTTCTTATGATAATTGGTTAGAGTTTCATGACACGTTCATGAGCCTCATACATTCAAATGACGAGATAGATGACATAAATAAGTTTCACTATCTGAGAGCGTCGTTGGAAGGGCCCGCTGCTGTGGTTATACAGTCAATCGAATTCTCGGCAGCTAATTACACCGTCGCATGGACTATATTATGTGATAGATATGATAATAAAAGACTACTAATTCAAAATCACGTGACAGCCTTATTTAATATAGCACCAATTAATAAAGAATTGTCTGTCAACTTAAAACGTCTCATTGACCAAATAAATAAAAATTTACGTGCACTAGAATCTCTCGGTGAGCCAACTAAACAATGGGACACACTTCTCATTCATATTATTACTCAAAAATTAGATGCTAAGACATATCGTGAATGGGAAGAGTCTAAAGGTCGTTTGGAGAAAGATACACCTATTACGTTCGATATATTTTTGATGTTTTTAAAAAATCGAGCCGATTTAATCGAAACACTAGAAATGTCTAATTCTGGTGCTACTAACCGTTTAAATTCTTCTATAAAATATGCTCCAAAAGTTAAGGCAATGGTTTCAGTTCGGGATACCGGTAATAAAAACGGTTCGGCCTTTCCCGCCAAACTGTGTCCTAAATGTAAGGGTGACCATAAGTTAAGCAGTTGTCCTCAGTTTCTTGGATTAAGTAACGATGTGCGTCTACAGTTACTGCCAGAGTATAAAGTATGTTTCAATTGTCTTAATTCAGGACATTATGCAAATCACTGCAAAAAGCCAGGATGCAAAATATGCCACCGAAAGCATAACACTCTCGTGCACGTCGCAGATTACCAGTCAAAACCAATTACAGATATTAATACATCTAACACGAGTAGTGGTAATAATAAGCCCGTTATGCAAGGTCATTTCGAACAAACAAACAGTTCGACAGGCTCACAGTTGTCATCCAATTCTAACGCACATCTGTCATTATCCGCAAAGGTAGGCACTGCATCGTGTAGTGAACAAGGCGACGTATTGTTATCGACGGCATTAATTAAAGTTATAGGTAAGAATGGTTGTCCATATAATGCTCGTGCTATTCTTGATAGTGGCAGTAACGCTTGTTTAATAACTGAAGAGTTATATCAAAGGCTAGGTTTGCCCGCTCAAAATGTAAATCAGTCGGTAGTCGGTATTAATAATGCTTCGGCACACATCAAGAAGATTTGTAAGGTATCGATAAAATCATTGAATGATAACTTCTCTAGTAATCTTCATTGTTTTGTCCTACCATCAATAACCCAAAATGTATCTACTAGATATGTTAATTTGTCAAACTTAAAAATTCCATCTAATATTTCTCTGGCAGATCCTAATTTTCATTCACCTGCTCCCGTTGACATGCTTATAGGTGCTGATGTCTTTTGGGACTTAATAGGAACGCAGAGATTAAAATTAGGGGACGGTCAGCCGATTCTTTGTGAAACTAGCTTAGGATGGTTAGTATCAGGTCCGATTGATTATAGATATGTAAAGAAAGGGGTTAACTCTATTAAATGTAATTTTACAAGAATATTTCAAGATGAGGCTAGTAAAGATTTAGATGAAGATATACAAAAACAATTAGTACGCTTCTGGCACCTCGAAGAGGTAAGCCCTGCGTCTCTTTATTCAAACGAAGAAAAATTATGCGAAGAACACTTTTTAAAAAACACCACGCGACTGGCAAATGGTCGATTTTGCGTGAGGATACCCTTAAAACATAATCCTGACGTATTAGGTGATTCTTGGCCACGAGCTAAGAAGTGTTTACTATCGCTAGAGCGCAGGTTAGCAGGTCAATCTCAGGTCTATGAAATGTATAAAGAATTTATGTCAGAGTATGAAAGTCTGGGTCATATGGAGAAATGTGAGAATGATAATTTACCACGTAAGATGCATTTTATACCACATCACGGTGTGCTGCGGGAAAGTAGTACTAATACTAAATTAAGAGTCGTTTTCAATGCTAGCAGTCCGACTTCTTCGGGTGTTTCCTTGAATAATATACAGATGGTAGGTCCCGTGGTACAGGACGACCTTTTGTCCATTCTTTTACGCTTTCGGCTACACAAATACGTTCTCACAGCTGATGTTGAGAAAATGTACCGGCAAATAGTCATTCATCCCGATGACCGCTATTTGCAACAAATTGTCTGGCGTGATAACCCTTCAGAACAGCTTCAAGCTTATCACCTTAACACCGTGACTTACGGCACCTCTAGTGCTCCCTTTTTGGCAACTAGGTGCCTCCAACAATTAGGCTTAGAGTGTACCGATGACAAGGTTGCTCAAGTGATCATTCACGATTTTTACGTTGATGACTTGCTAACGGGAGGGGATGATATTAACGAGGTTACAGATTGGCGCCGTAAAGTGACTTCCACACTTGCATCAGCTCATATGGTTTTGCGAAAGTGGAAGTCGAATGAATCTCAACTGGTTAGTGAAAATGATATTTCTCCGCTTGATTTAAATATTGGTGGCTTTGAACCGACTAAAACTTTAGGCCTTGGGTGGCAATCACATACTGACCAACTTTGTTTCCCTATAGGAGGGCTATTCTCAGGTAGAACAAAGCGTGATATGTTATCTGTGATTTCTCAGATTTTTGATCCACTAGGACTTCTATCTCCCTGTGTAATTAAGATGAAAATGCTTCTTCAACAGTTGTGGCTGCTCAAGCTGTCATGGGATGAGCAGTTGACGCCAGAAATCAGCAAGATGTGGGCTAAGATAATAGTCGATTTACCTAAATTAAATACTCTACGTATTCCACGTCGTGTTATTTGTGACTCGCCTAGTTTGTTTGAATTTCATATTTTCTCGGACGCTTCTGAGCGAGCATATGGCGCCTGTTTATATGTACGTAGTGTTAATGATCAGGGTGAGGGTTTAATTCAATTATTGATGGCGAAAAGTCGTGTCGCGCCGCTTAAACCTATAACAATCCCAAGACTGGAACTTTGTGGTGCACTTGTTGGAGCTCGCCTTTACCAAAAGGTTGTAGCATCGCTGAGACAACAGGCTAAGCGCACTTTCTTTTTGACAGATTCGTCCATCGTGTTAGGATGGTTAAAGGTGTTGCCTAGCAAGCTACAACCCTTTGTTAGAAATAGGGTTGCTGAAATATTAGAGAAGACTGGAAATTGCGAGTGGAGGCATGTCCCAACAGAGTGTAATCCGGCCGATCATATTTCTCGCGGTGTGAGTTGTAAGGATATTTCATCCATGAGTAAGTGGTGGTCAGGACCTGAATTTTTAAAGAAAGAGGTCTCTCACTGGCCTGCAAATTTCTTAAGTATTAATCACGAGTTGCCTGAGATTAAATCGTCAAATGTTATCCTCCACGGAATACTTCATTCTAACAACAATGAAGATTTAGGCGGGAATAAATTAATTGAATTTAAACGCTTTTCTAAATATACTAGATTAAATCGGGCCGTTGCTTATGTGCTGCGTTTTATTAATAATTGTAGAAAGCAATCCGTTCACGGTCCTCTAAGCAATCAAGAGTTGCAAACCGCACTCAATGTTATTATAAGAGTATCTCAGAGTGAATCATTTGAGGAATACACCATGTTAATTAAAAATAAAAGCTTACCCACTAAAAGTCCGTTGCATAAATTTAATGTATTTCTCGATGATAATAAAATAATGCGTGTTGGAGGGCGTCTTGAAAATTCCGATTACTGTTATGAGAAAAAACATCCCATACTTATACAGTCCACTCATTATTTTACCAAATTGCTCTTCAATTATGAGCACATAAGGTTAATGCACGCGGGACCACAGCTAATGTTGGCCACTATAAGAGAGATGTACTGGCCGATTAGAGGTCGTAATTTGGCCAGATCTTGTTATCGACAATGTGTAAGATGTAATAGAATGAAAGTAAAAACCATCTCTCCAATAATGGGCAACCTACCACACCAACGCATCCTTTCTGGTTTTCCATTTCAAAATATTGGACTAGACTATGCGGGACCAATTCAATCTGTTTCTCGCCATGGCCGTGGTTGTAAAATTGTAAAGGTGTATATAGCTATTTTTATTTGCTTCGCGACTAAGTCAATTCATCTTGAATTAGTGGGTGATTTAACTAGCAATACCTTCATATTAGCTTTGCGCAGATTTATGTCAAGAAGAGGGAAACCTCTTAATATTTATTCGGATAATGGTACCTCCTTTGTAGGCGCATACAATGACATTTCAAAATTTATTAGGACGTATTGTAATTCTTTATCTGAGGTAATGGCAAATGAAGGAATTAATTTCCATTTTATACCGCCTTATTCTCCCCATTTTGCTGGGCTTGCGGAGGCTGGTGTCAAATGCATTAAATATCATTTAGTTAGAGTGCTGGGCAATTGTAATTTGACTTACGAGGAACTAAATACCACATTAATACAAATTGAGGCTATACTTAACTCCAGACCACTCACACCTTTGTCAACGAATCCTGAAGACTTGCTACCACTAACGCCCGGTCATTTTTTGATTGGACGCCCCTTGACTTCCTTGCCGACACCAGACTATAAAGATCATTCCGTAAGCTCTTTAACCCGATTTCAACGAATAGAACAATTACGTCAACATTTTTGGGCTAGATGGAGCAAGGAATATATATCAGAGCTTCAACTGCGGATGAAATGGCGTTCCTGTAAAGGCTCTTTGAAGTTAAATTCACTGGTACTCCTAAAAGAGGAGAATTCACCGCCATTAAAGTGGAAGATGGGTCGCATCGTCGCAGTCCATCTAGGCTCGGACGGCGTATCAAGGGTGGCGGATATCAAAACATCGACTGGTATAGTTCGCCGATCATTTAGCAAAATTTGTCCGCTTCCTGAACCTGAAGAATCTGGTTGAAAGGTAGACTTTCAACGCCGGGGGGCATGTTGAAGCGCCTGTCAAATTATATTAGCAGTTCTCATGCCAATATTAGTCCGTAAGCTGTGTAGGTATGTTTAAAAAATGTTGTACCTGTCGTCGTTGTAAAAATTAGAGATCAAGTAAAGGTCGATTGAGCAAATTACTGCATTTTATTATTAAAAAGAGATCAAATTCCTATCCAGATACTTTCAAACATAGTAGCACAAATAATATTTTTTTGGATATTTTATTGAACTATAACTTAATAACTCACATTGACAAACCTACAAGACGTAATGCATGTATAGATCATATAATCAGTGACATCTACAATGCTCACGGGGAACTATTGGAATTAGCATTGTCAGACCACAATACAGCGCAAATGCTACATATACCTGTAGAAAGACAAATCTGTAGCCGTATGAGACATTACTTTATCTTCAAAAGGGACTACTGTGAAGATAATATTACAAAATTTCATGAATGTTTGTGTAGTATAAATTGGTCACATGTTTATAGTGAAAATGACATAAATATTGCATTTGATAAATTTCATGAAATATTCCTGCTATCGTATGAATTGTGCTTTCCTCAGACGCGCATTAAAATTCTGAACAAACCATCTAAACCTAGGTGGTTGACTAAAGGCTTAAAGATTAGTTGTAAAACGAAAAGAAAACTACAGTTACAATATTACAAACACAATAGTAATGAAAACAAAATTAAATACATAAAATACACAAAGCTCCTTAAAAAATGATTTCGCCTTTCTGAAAAAATTAATAACTATAAGTTTGTGAAAAATCAAAAAATAAGTGTAAAGCTGCGTGGAAAGTCGTTAAACAGGGATATTATAAAAATAATAAAGACTTATTTATAAATGGAATAGAGGTTGACAATAAATTAATTACAGATCCTACTAAAATCGCCGAGTAATTTAATGAATATTTCATTAGTCTTACTAATAGATCTCCCACTAATAAATATATTAACACAAATAAAACTACTATATCTAGCAGTATTTTTTGAAGCTATATGGTTATGCCGATGTGATGAATATAATAAGGTCATTGAATGACACAAACGCAGTGGGATATGATTCAGTTTCCACGAAAATAATAAAATGTTGCAGTAAAGAATTAGTACACATTTTAACCTACCTCATTAATCTTTCTTTTACTAATGGCAATTTTCCAGATAGTTTAAAAAAATCTATAGTAAAACCGCTCCATATAAAAGATGATAAACGTAATATGTGTAATTATCGCCCCATAACTTTAGTGCCTATTTTTTCCAAAATATTTGAAAAAGCAATGTACAAGCGAATAATAGAATTCACGTCAAAATTTTATATAATAATAAATGAACAATTTGGATTCCAAAGCAATAAATCAACTACCCATGCATGTTTTCATCTTGTAAAAAATGTTGTTAATAATTTAGATGACAAAAATCACACTTCAGTAATATTCATAGATATGAGTAAAGCCTTTGATTTCGTTTCACACAAACTTCTACTAAACCAACTCGACAACTTAGGCATTCGCGGACCGGCATTAAATTGGATAGAATCATATGTTAAAGATCGAAAACAAAGTGTTGAAATTTCAAGGTTAAATTATAATAAAGAACTTGAGCAGTATAAATCACCGTACATAATTAATGGATATGGCGTGCCACAGGGCAGTGTACTTGGTCCACTTTTGTTTTTATTTTATATTAATGATATCTCTTATGTAACGAATAATTTATTGACTTTATTTGCAGATGATATTGCTATGCTAATGACATGTAATAAAAAATCTGACATTGGTAAATTTGTATATGACATTAATAATTCTTTAAAATTTATAATTGAATGGTTAGAACATAATAATTTACACATAAATATAAGCAAAACAAAGTTAACACAATTTTTTAATAAAAAAAATAATGAAATAAAGCTAAATATTGTATACAATGGCGAACAAATAAAACAAGTACAAGAAACTTCCTTTCTCGGTATACATATAGATACATTTTGTAACTGGAAAACTCACATAGAAAAAATATGTAATAAACTTAACCGCTTTGTTTACATATTACGGAACCTCACAAAGACGGCATCGCAATCAACAGCTCTTATGGCGTATTACGGATACGTTTATTGTATACTTAGCTACGGTATAATAGTATGGGGAAATTCTGTAGACATCAATAAAGTTTTCATTGTGCAAAAAAAATGTCTACGTGCAATATGTAATATGGCCCCCCATGAGTCGTGCAAACCAATATTTATAAATTTAAAAGTGTTAACACTTCCTTGCATATACATCCTTGAAACAGCAAAATTTGTGAAAAATAATTCTGAGCTGTTTACAACTGCTGGAGATATTATCAAGTCCAAACCTTTAAGGAATCCAGATAAATTAGTCATTGATAAAATACCAAAAACAGTAAATTATCGGAGAAATTGCTATGCAATGTGCATAAAAGTGTTCAACGCAATACCCAATAATATAAAATCACTACCAAGGAAGCGTTTCGGGAACGAGTTGAAAAAGTGGCTAGTTAATAAATCTTTTTATTCGGTTAGCGAGTTGTTGGAAAAACAATAATTGACTTTATTTTTTTTTAAATAATAATATTTTGGTATTAATATTATAATGTGACATGAAATTATAAATATTAATGATATGACAATGCAAATAGTAGTAAATGTTTTTTTTTTAATTAGGTCACTTTAATTTTTTTTTGTTTATGCTGTTTATTATGCAATTTATGTATTTTTTTTTGTAATTTTAATTCATAATGGCATACTTAATGTTTGTAAAATTCAATAATTTTGTACACCAGAAATGGTTAATGTGTTGTACTATATTTTCTATAATAACTGTAAAATACACACATTATGCAAAATAAATAAATAAATAATAAAGTCCTTCTGTAAGATCCTTTTTTAGATATGATGCCCATTTTAATTTTAATATTAATAAAACGGCTTAAAATATCGTTATAAAATGCACGAACATTATTAACGACAAACAGTTTTACAGACCGAAATGCAATTTGATTCTAGTACATATGTCGCTTCTCCCAGGTGACTGCTTTAAATTCCCTTATCAATTTTACGAAACTACGTTCTTCCAAAGAACATTCTTTTATATGCACATACGAGAACTATTTCCTTTCTTTAATTCTCACAAACATAAAAATAATAGAGTAGATGTGTAATACTATAATGATTATCTTTAAGAAAAACTGTGTTACATTAAAAGTGCATTTTAAAATTTATTAATATAGGCCTTAACCATAGATTCCCTCTTTTGACTGCAGTTTGTTATCAGATAGTTACCGTGTGGTGACGGTGTAAGAATATCCACCACCCCATATCATCCCGTGGGTGTCGTAAGAAGCGACACAGGGAAACTAAACCAGGAGATAGGTAGTAGCATTTTCATGATAAAATCAGGATAAAACAACTACGGTTGCCAAACCGCTTGTCAACTATGGCAAGGGGCATATATGAAGCAATCTATGGAGGGAACTTATATTCAGCAGTGTACAGGTTGTAACGGTAACAATTGTCTGGAATAACATTTCGGAGAGTGTGCACAGACATCGAATTACTTAAATCCTCTCTCTTCCTTCCATTTGGTAGTTTAGCACGGTCGTTTGGGAATAGCGCTACAGCGATTTATCGCTTAAATCCTGTACTTCAAATTTCATGAAGCCTGGATAGCTTTATTATGACTTGTCGTTATCATGTCGTCAGTTTAGTGCTCCTGAGTGTGACTGCTGACCATGTGTTCCGGTTTGGTCGGTGTTCTTTAAAGAAATCTTTAGTAGCAGCTCATAGTATTTCAGTTAGCTGTTTGTCATCCCGGTGCATTAGGAAGCTTGTAAAGCTGTTGATATTGCCTGATTTTTCTCCGGTCTTGTCAGATAGCCGTCGCAACGGACCATGAAAGTGAGAACATAGGGAGTGTACATGCAATTGCGCACAGACTCGTGCAAATGGCTAGTCTCCGTTAAGGCTGGCTGCCATGAACTAAATTAATTCTGAATTACATTATTATTATAAGAATACGTAGTAGAGATTCACAATAAAAGTAATTCATGAGCTGTGAAACGTCAATGACTGAACAAGATACGTCGTAATATCATTGATATATAAAAATAAACAACGTAAAGATATCCAAAGATACCTAAAGACTCAAAGTTTCTTCCTGTAGTCATAGATCCTATACAACATATTTTATCATTAACCCAATGGCTCGCGAACCATTAAATACATCAAGATAAAAATCACGTCCCTATCACGATTGAATAAAGCGTTATTTCTCGATTAAGACGTGAAATTATTGGTATATCTAAGCCACATTGACCAAATAAAGGGAGCGTACTCAGGATAATAAGGGGATTTTTAGTTCATTAGCGATGTGGGAATAAATCATAACAGCTTATTAATATAGGACAACGATTGCTTGTTTGGGGAAGATGACCGCAGTTTTTAATTATTTTGAGTGGTAATCAGGAAGTTACCGTGTAGTGGTGGTCTAAGAATATCTACTACTCCATATCATCCCGTGGGTGTTGTAAGAGGCGATAGAGGGGAGCAAATCTGGAGATGGACAGCAGCGTCTTCCTAATAACGACTAATAATAAAAATAATCTGTGGTTTCCAACCCGCTTGCCAAGCGTAGCAACCATGGCAAATATACCACCTATGAGAGAATCTATGAGGCCTATGTTCATCAGTGGACTTTAATAGCCTGTAAAGTTAACGGCAACGGTAAGAATTAATACACCAACTTTTTCCACATGATAAAAACTGCATACGGTACACTAGGCTAACTCACTAATAAGCATTTAAAAATCATTAAAACTGTGGTTGCCAACCCGTCAGCCAAGTGTGGCCAATAATGGCGATATCAATGAGGGCAAAAAGAATGAAAATGAGAGGCAATCTATGCGGGGCCATATATGTTCAACAGTTGTTTTTTGTTAGGTTATAGCCTGATGATGATAATTAATGCAATATAGATAAATTTAATTTTTGTAAGTATGTCTGTTTGTTTGCCAAATTGCAGTAAGTTCTTACATTACAATTATAAAGTATTTATGTCTCACGATGGTGGGTTGATCTTACTAGTGAGTGAAGCTGCACATGTACTTTGTTTTAGTGTGTGTTATCTCAAGAGTCAAAATTACTATCGAGTACCGTTAGAACGGAAAATAAACGAAGAAAAGTTGGTCGTGGTGATGTAGGAACATAATACGTGTGTGCTTTGCTAAGCAGCAGATTGTGATATGTAATTAAGTTACAGCCTCCTCTCATTTCTGAGAGGGTTTTAGGGCGAGGACATGTAATTATGTGTTTCTAATTACGTATTGCTTATTCAGGGCTGTTAAAATAAAATTAAAATTATACAACTTAGTATAATTTCACAAGACAAAAGGAATTCATGCAATGTTTCCAGATACAAATTACAATATAAATGTAAGTAGATTTCTTTTTTGTAAAGAATAATA
This sequence comes from Parnassius glacialis, assembly GCA_033319125.1. Classification (NCBI taxonomy): domain Eukaryota; kingdom Metazoa; phylum Arthropoda; class Insecta; order Lepidoptera; family Papilionidae; genus Parnassius; species Parnassius glacialis. The sequence goes on along the minus strand of JAVANC010000022.1, from coordinate 5,641,527 downwards.
ATTTTAATACACTACATACTTAGTAACTGATATTATTTTGTTCGATAGGGTGACTACGGCTAGTACTACCTACAGTTACGTGACAAGTACCTACAAGTATGGCTCGCCCATTATCTTAAGATAAAACATACAAACTAACAAGTTCGACTGTTTTGTAATCAAGTCATGTTTCTTATTCTTATTTACCATTACTGTTAACGTAAGAGCCTATCAAAAGTGCACTGCTGAAAATATGCCTTTCCATATATTCCTCAATGGTAGAATATTTGCCACGATTGGTAATGGGGTTGGCATTATTAGGAATAAAATATATTATTAGGAAAACGATCTACTCCTGTTGGCGACAGCATGAGGTAATTAATTCATCATGCCATTTTGACTAGTGGGTATCGTAAGAGGTGCTTATGGGATATGCCAGAAAATGTTGTCGTACGTGACAGAAACTTTCGTGTACAGCACACGGTTTTGTACCATCAACCAATGAAATTGTGTGGATAGAATTTCGAGTTCTGTTGCAGTGTGGAATTAAACAGCTGGAATAAATCAGAATAATGCCAGTGAACACTTTACGTGGTGGAAAGGATAGAATATGCAACGTCTCCTAGCAAGGGCAGTAGATCATGCCGAACAAAAAGAACCTGATCGCCGACAATTAGAGATGCTCTATGTTTAACGCGGTTTAATGGAAGGAGCTAGTTGTCACTGCGGTATTCCGGTAAAGAAATGAGGACAGTAAACCATATGAGGCTTTATATAGTTCGGCCGTTCAGAGAATGCGTTCCTGACGCGTCGCGATTCAACTGTGGACGTAACTTTGTAATGGCGTTGCAGTTACGATAAAAATATTTTGCTGGTTGTTTACCGTTTTAACAATTGATGAGCATTAAAACAACATTATTATATCAATAATCAATGAATGTTATAATTTTGTACCAAACTGAGTGTCAAATAACTTGGTAAACAATATTTTTCTAAATCTATACTGCGCTATTACAAGGTTATGTCAGCGCTTTATATTTGTAGTGCTGTGCTAACAATAACAGGCAATAACAGTATGGTAATCTGTTCTTATACAGTTATACTTTATAAAATAATACGTTTTGTTTTTATTTTTAAGAATTTAAAAATAATGGACTATAAGATAACTTTTATTAAATATAAAAATAAAACTACGACCAAACCGAACGCGCGAAAGAAAGTAGCATTTTTATATTTAAGTTGAAAATGGTAACCCCAAATGGCGTTATGGGCTGCTATTTTGTGACGCTAAAATAGTCGTCTGTTGTCGTTTCGTGCGCATAGACCACGTTCATGTTTTCGATCTGTTTTTATTTGATTACCCGGCTTTCGTTTAATGGACTGTTTTTGATTTTCAAACTGACATCGGCGCTAAATCGGACTTCGATTGTATTTTGTATTGCGTTCTTTTTACTTTTGGTGCATAATAATGCCTAAACGTGGACAAACATTGAAAAGTGGAGCCCGTGAGTTAATCATCAAGCTGCAAGATTACTATGAGCGGGACCGGCAAAATGGCGGACCCCTGTTACCTGTCGAACAAGTACAAGAACGCGTCTTTCAGGCGCTTGGAGTTAGCAAAGAAACGATAACAAATATTAATAAAGAAAAGTTCGGCTCTCCTGGCACGTAGGATAATATTTTACGTACTACAAGCGTCGTACAAGCGTCGACGTCGAAAGTACCAATGGGTAAGGGGCCCGCCTGATAATATGTCACGCAGGTTCTGCAAAATACGGCTTTGTGGAGATCGCGTTACTGGCATTTCAATCAAAAACCACAAATGACTACCGCGAGGAAATGAATGCCACTACATTTAAAGAGTGGTTCCAGAACTTGCTTTTGCCCAGCCTATCAGAGCCTTCTGTAATATTCATGGATAATGCCTCCTATCACTCAGTTCAAATTCAGAAACCACCTACCCAAGCTAATAAAAAAGAAGAAATGGTGGCTTGGTTACAAGCAAAAGGCATTGACGTAAATATGCAGATGCTAAAACCAGAGCTAATTAAATTAGTTAAAGAAAATAAAGCGGCAAATGTGCGATACGAAATCGAGGAACTGGCTCTGGAGTACGGTCATCGCGTTCTAAGAATTCCACCGTATCATTGCCAATATAACGCGATTGAGCTAATCTGGGCTCAAATAAAAGGTTACACCGCCCGCCACAATATGTCCCCGCTATCCAGCACGAAAAAGATGATGACCCTATTAAACGAAGCCTGTGGGGAAGTCACAAGAGATAACTGGGCAAAGGTTGTTGAGAAGACTAAAAACCTGATTGTGGAACATTTTGACCGAGATATCAGGCTTGATTCTGTTATTGATAATAATATAATTATACATGTAGGCGGAGATGATGATGAAGACACCACCTCATCAAGCGAATCGGAGTCTGAATAATATTCTGTACGCACATTCAATTCAATGTACTTTATTGCATAGAAATACAGATTGTAACTTTGTAACAAAGAATAAATAAAACTATTTTATTATATTAATATTACCTTTTTTTGGTTTTCACTTAAATAACGAAAATATAAATTTTAAATGATTCCGCTAATTTAAAACGAAAATAATTTTAAAATCAACGCGGCGGTTCATTTTGGAGGAACGGTAACGAACTCAGTGTTATGTTGTGCCCATCACTAGTCGTGACTAACTGATAGGTGTCAGGAATGCATTCTCTGAACGGCCGAACTATAAACGACATGTAGATCGTAAAATCGAGACAGTGACGTTGACAGTCATCTAATGTAATAGTTGTGATATAGTTACTTGTGAGATCCTGGCGTTAATACAAAATCAAGTAGGTGTGAAGTAGTGTGACGAAAGCATTATTAGTGTATATATAACAGATTTTAATGCTGAGGATATTGTGGTTACTAAGGACTTATTTTATTAATCAGTGCAAACAAAAGAAATGAAAAAAATTGAGAAAAGATAAAGCGGAAGTAAAAAAAACAACGGGACCTGGAAGATATTATCTCGCTCATGAAATGTACTGAATTACAGCATATACCTATTTTTAAGCTAAGGAGCTTCGAAAATTTCCACCGGTTACATTTGATTATATATACGTCACAAGGCTACTAAAGGATATACTTATTCTTAAGTATCAAGTGCAAGAGCTAAGAGAACAATGTGTGGCAGCTAGAGAACTAAAAGAGCTGAAAATGGAAATATGTAATTTGTGAGAAGCATCGCTGTATAGAGGCGGTTTTCGCAACTTATAACATTATGACAATTATCAGGGTAGCTGTGAACCATTTGGCATATTGAATCTAATGCAATATAAAACAACTCCCGAGCGGGTGCAAATATCTGATAATAATATGACCTCATTAACTCTAAAAGAATCATAATGCCATATACTAACTCATTCACGATCTCTGTTACCCGCGACAACGCCCAATAAGAGACCGGCTACTGCTATTGCTTGAACACAGCTATCACACGCGAATAATGACGAATTGATGAATAGGACCAGTGAGCGAGATCACGATGCGTCTAACACAGGTGTGAAAGAGACGATGCGATTGTTAACTACGTCTAGTGTCCATCATGTCATATGAATCAGACAGCAGGTATACAGTCTCGAATATTGACAAACGCGGCAGTTACGATGAATCATATTATGATCGTAAATAATTCGCGCAAGTAGCTAGAGCGGGCGACGCTTTTGAATACGCTAAAGATGAAAACTGGATTGAAGCGCAGAGAAAAAAGCGTAGAAACCAAATAAGTTCAAGGCAGCGGACATAAAATACGATTGTTTATTAACAACTTAGATAAAGGAGCATCGACACAAGACCTAACGTAAAATGCACTGAACTATGTCATGGAGCAGCGTCAGTTTTAAGTGTGTAGCTATGTGTCTATGTGTCTGTCTATGGCATCATACCTCCTGAACGGAACGGATTTTAATTATGTTTCTTTTTAGTTTGAAAGGTATTTTAATCGAAAGTTTTCTTAGCTATGTTCCAAAAATCTGTTCAGTGGTTAAAAAGGTAACCAGTGTGTATTAGTTTCAGGGGCTTTTTAAATTCTTAAGTTATACATAATATACTTGAATGACTTTTAACTTATTCGCGTATTTTCTTGACTCTCATATTAATACTTTAAATACAAATATGATTTTGTCGCGTAATGGTGAGTTAAAACAAATTTGTCCCATGGGCACTGTTAGAGGTGAATATAATGGCGAATGCCAGAAAGATCAGGTAGAAACACATTACATGTAATTTATTTCGCTGAGTATGCATTATGAAGCTTTTGTAAGAGACTTGCATGTCGTACCATTTATAACTATCTATTAAATATATAATTAGATCATTATATATCTCAATTAGGATATTATAAACTAGTGAACATTTTGTAAAAAGAAATATCGAAGCGCACTATTCAATTATAATTTGTAGAAAAAAACATGCGTGTAGTTTACACGCGGTAGGAATTGTCAATACGAATTTTCGATGAAAAGGGGGATATTATAATAAAGATAGCACTTCATTTGTTATGACTATAATTATCTATCATTTAACTACGAGTAACAAAATTAATATTGATATAATTTTAAAACCAGTGATAGTTTTATCTATCACTGTTTTATTAAAATGGATTAGTATTATATATATAACGTACATACATTCTTGTAGGATTGCTTTTTTCATTAAGAAACAAATTCTTGTATTATTATAGAGAGTTAAAGCAAAACATTGCAGTTGTGATTAATAGTTAGTTCGTGAAAGCTTCCCAATTTTACATTTTTTTCTTAAGTTGACGCTTAATAAGTTCTGTAGCTTCAACGTCAATTTTTTCAAAAACCATTCCTTTTTCTTTACCTATTAAGATTTTTCATTCAGATTCTGAAGAAATTTTTTCAACCCAGCAAATTTCTTCTTAAAAAAAAAGAGTTACCTATAGCTTTAGAGCCTATTCATATTATTTTATGATAAGTAAGTGCAATGGTAGGAATCAATTTGTAATTTTACTAAGTTACTTAAATGCAAACGTAAGGGTATTATGATCCATATAGTAGTGAGCTGTCGTCCTTCAATCATACTAATAAAATGTACAATAGCTAAATATACCGTCGTTAACTACGTGTCATAAGTACAATATTTCTACTTGTTATCCGACAATTGTTTCGATAAATATCCTAACGGTTTCCACTCGCCATCAAGTTTCTGGTGTAAAACTGCACCTACAGACATATCTGATGCTTCTGTCATGATTGATAACGGACCGTTTACACTGGGATGAGAAAATGTAGTGGCGTCCTGTTAGCTTCACCTTAAAGAAAAGAGCCTACTCCTTTTTAAAGGGTCGACAACGCATTTGCAATTCCTTCCCTGGTGTTGCAGTTGTTCATGGGTGGCGGTAGTCACTTACCATCAGGTGAGCCCCATGCTCGTTTGCCCCCTCTCCTATAAAAAAAAGCTCTTTTTACATCGCTCAAAATCTAAGATACTGCAATCATTGCACTCAATTATAGTTTTATCTCTCTTTTTTGCGTTATGTAAATACTTATTTAGCTATATCTGATAAATTACAGCTTGTGGTAAGTGTGAGCTATAAAAATTAATCATTCTGAGAAAACGTAAAAGTGCTTCTACCGTAACCGGTGTTGTATAGTCTGCAATCGCCTTAAATTTCTCTGGCGTAAAGTTGAAACCTTCTTTTGTTACGAGTACCTTGTAACCTAAGAATTCAATTTTAGACTTTCTGAATGCACATTTACTTAAAATTTATCGTTATGCCTACTATCTAACTAGTTTTTTATCGCATTTAATGATCTGTAGTCTCAACATGGGCTTAATGCACATTCTTTCTTTGGTACTATGTGTAATGGACTTGACCATTAACCTTGCAATGGGCGACATATACCTAAGTCACTCATTAACTAAAATTCACTTTTTAACTTATTACACCGAGCCGGTGGTAGCGACCTTGGCCGTGCGTATACCTGTGGGCTATTAGTATTTATATGATGCACAATTGAATGAGAAGGTGCCTCTTTAAAACAAACTGGTCTAGTTATATCTGAAAATTCCTCTAATATTTCGCGATACCGTTTATCATTTTGAATACTCTTAACTGGCATACTGTACGATAGACTCGTTCGTGCGTAAATTCGTTAAACTGTCTATAATATAGTCTGCTTCTAATTTTGCTTGCTGGACGTCGCATAATAAACTTCCACCTGAAAACTCTACGTAATCCTGAGCTAAACGAATGTCTTATCATCATAGGTTTTAATTTCACCGTTATTGGAAGCATAGGTATAACTTATAACCAATTCGAACATACTCATTGGAACAGAGACAATCACGCTGGTGTCTACTATAACACGAATCTTAGATTTTCTATATGTGATACTAAATTAATGGTTACATGCTGCTGTGATGCAGTCGCCAACCGTACTCGACTGCAGCGCACTCAGTATTTCGACGGTAACGCTTTCGATGTTTTCCAGTTGCATGGTTTTAAACACATTTCTGATCGCTGTCTTTATTGAAAATGATACTTGCACAACCAATTCGGGCTACCTGGGATGCGACGTGTTCCTCTAGATCTTGAACTTGATTTGCTTCTATTCTACCGCGACCTATGTCCTATGCTTCCTTCTCTAGTCTCCTTTAGAAAGATGAGGATCATTCCTCTTTTTTTGCTTCTCAGGCAAGGCGCAAGGTAAGCGTTCCTCCGAGGCCTCACATCGACCTGCGAAATGGACAGAGGGTACGGAGAGCTGCGCCTCGTAATACCTTCCACCTCTCCCTACGCAGCCCAGGGACTAGCTAGTCGTGGTGAATAGTGCAAGTGTCGCATCGCCATATACCAGCACTCTTCTTCCCCTTCCATCTCTGCTCCGGTGGTAGGTTAGAACCCGTTCAAAGTGGAGGAGGTACTCCTCTATTGAAATTAGAAAGTTTAAATTAAATTAGTTTTTTTGTAGGATAACGACGACAAAAGAGCACACAATCCACCTGATGATAAATGTTTGCAGAAGCCCATAGAAGTCTTCATCTATCGTCGATTACAAATCAAAATACAGATGCGTTGTCAACCGTGAAGACTAAGATGCCTCTTTTCCAATAAAAACTGTCTCCGGTTCTCTTCAGTCACCATACGAAACACAGCAGTGTTAAGCAGCTATTTTACGATAGTATTCTGTGAGAGCGTGGTTCTTTCTTGGCTAGCCAACCCATTCGTGCTACAACTGTAATATAGCGTCAGCATGGCTCTACCACGTCATAAATATCTAATGTCAAATCCATTACATCAGATTTGATAGACCACAATACAATACGCCACGTAGATCTACGTCACAGTGACCGTGTGAAGTCAGCCACAGTCAAGCGCGTTCCTGCTGTACTACCATACGTCAGAGATGTACAGACAAGACTGGCTACATCTTGTCTGTGACACCTCTGGCATATGGTAAAAAAGCGAGCTTCGATTAAAATATTCTACAAGCTGCCGAAAAAGATTAGTCAGTTCTTACCATCTGTCAACTGTTATATCCCTCTACAAGATGCAGTGTACAAGCTTGATTGTAAATGTGGTCTCTCGTATATAGGACAGACAAGATATCTATAAAACCCGCTTTTAATAATATATAGCTGACGTGAAACACCAACGCTCCGGGAAGTCTGCAGTTTGTGATCGATATGATAGACGGCCCTTCCATTACATCAGATTTGTTAGACCACAAATCCTGGCGAAATAACATCGATTCCTACTAAGGATAATAATACATTTGGCTATTGAAATAAAAAAACATCCTAATTTCAATATAGAAGAAGGCTGGGTACTATCTCCTGCTTGGGATGCTGTAAATAATTTTTTTTATAGGATAAGGGTGACAAACGAGCACACAGTCCACCTGATGGTAAGTGGTTGTCGCGGCCCATAGACATCTACATCTATCCTCTATTACAAATCAAAATGTAGATGCGTTGTCACCCGTGAGGACTAAGATGGAATGCCTCATTTCCAGTAAAAAGGGCCTCCGTCCACCTGCACTCACCAAGCGAAATGCAGAGGTAAACCTCTACTTCACGCTGGTATTCTGTGAGGTCGTGGTACCACACCGCTTCGAGCCGGCCCATCCGTGCGACAGCAAACGCTGCCGCGTGGCTCTACCACTGTTAAAAAATTAAAATTTTAATTAAATTAAAAATAATTTAATTAAAACTAAACCCAAGCGTACCACTGTAAGACCTCAAGACTCATTAAGTTCAATCTACGTAGATAGGACTAAAAGTAATAATAAAAATGCTAAAGGTACACCAGGTCCGTGTTTGACTCCGGGACGTCAAACACCTTAGTACCATATGACCATGGGTGTTGTGAAGCGCGCGAAACGTCGGAAATTAAAAATAAGTAGTAATAAACGCGATAAAATGTGTATAAGTAGTTTTATTCAATGTATGGCATTCGTGTAAATATATGAAATTAATATAAAATATTATGTTTTTATCACTGGTTAGGAAAAAAAATCCTCTGTCCTGGTAAGACCAGCAACAAACTCAACGGAACGGGATTTTAAAACAATAATTTACAATGTTATATGTTCTGCACTTAAATATGAAAACATTTAGAAACAGCATGGTAGCAATTACCTATACAAATTTCCCAGAGGTTATCAAACATTATTTGCCTTACAAATTGTTTAAACTTTTTGATAAGTAAGTCCTGCATATTTTCTGGGACTTTGTTGTAAAACGTATACATTACTCAATGAAGGAATTATTTTTTTTTTGAGTCGAGTTACTGTGGTATAGAGTATACTAAGTTGTACTTATTCCTATTACTTACTGAACGTACGTCACTAATGCCCAAATATTCAAACGCTACTCAATTTTAAGATGCCGCTAATCTCAAAGTGTCACAATCACTTTAGGTCAAAGTGACTGTGACGAGACTTAACGACGTCTTTAAATTGAGTAGCGTTTGATTATTTAGTCATTAATACACCTCTGTTACTGCCAACTACTGTCAAGCGCCCCGCCATTCTGACCTACGATCGTCGTCAGTAAGCTAGAAATCGCCCAAGCGACAGTACACCGCTTCTAATTCTTTTACTTGCTTTAGTTAAAATTAATATACAATAATAAAAACAGTTTTGCACTTATCCTGGGATTTTCATACTATCCAGCAACCTTATCTGAAACTTGAGGGAGTGCTAACAACCTCAAAAAACTATTTTTGTTTTAGTGACAAAAAATATTTACGAGTTTAATTTTTTTTACTCAATACAAATCGGTTTTAATTTACAATTATAAAACTTCAACTTGGAAATTATCAAATAACAATATTTAATCATCATCAGTCTGCAGTACTGGACATAGGCTTCTCCAAATGCGCTTCACTGGCCCGATCTTCGGTTACACGCATCCAGCCTCTACCAGCCACCTTGCGCACTCTATGACACATCTACTCCACTCCACCAGTTAACAATATTTCATTTTACGAAATTATTTGGGAGCCAATTTGACAATTTGAAAACTTGATTTTTATCTAACCTGATGCTTTGTTTAACAAAAATCTATTCACTCTTGCCTTGAAGACAATACACTAATGTAGTGTCTGTAAGGCAGAATGAAGAGTGAATGGGATGGAAAGACAGATTCTTACAAATTATTTCACTCCTATGCTGTACGCATTATGAATAACGAAAAAAACCGTTTGATTTGAATGTCGTCGGCAGCCGAGTTGCATATGATGGTTACATTAATGAACAGGACATTAAAAGAAAAGGGAATGAAAGTGAATGCAAGTAAGACGAAAGTTATGGTTTTTGAAAGAGAAGAAAGTAAAACGATATGTCAAATAAGAATAGAAGGGGAGTTGGTAGAGCAAGTAGATGAGTTTGTGTAGTTGGGATGTGTGTTTAGCAGGGATGGTATATATGATAAGGATATAGAACGACGAGTGAATGCAGGAAACAGAGTGAATGGGGCTCTACACTCTATTGTGAAAAGTCAGAATGTGTCCAAAAAGGCACGTATGGCAATTCACAATGCTGTGTTAGTGCCTACTTTAATGTATGGTAGTGAAAGTTGGGTATGGCAGAAGAAGCACGAGATTAGAATAAATGCTGTAGAAATGTGGTCATTAAGGTCTATGTTAGGGATGAATCCTAATGACAGAGTGAGAAATTGTTTAATAAGAAAAGAGTGTGGTTTGCAAGATGATGTTGTGACTAGGATTAAGAATGTAATGCTTCGGTGGTTTGGTCATGTAGAAAGAATGAATGAGGAAAGAGTGACAAAGCAAATTTATGTTATAGAGGTGAATGGCGGAGTCGGGAAGGGTCGCCCTAGGCGAAAGTTTATCGACCAAATTGGCGATATATTGAAAATGGGCCAAATTAAGAGTACCTTTAACCGACGAGCGTATATACGTAGGTATATGAATGTGGAGGAAGCGAGAGAGGTGTGTCAGGATCGTGCCAAATGGAAGTCCATAGTCTCTGCTTACCCCACTGGGTGACAGGCGTGAGTGTTTATATGATTTGAATGCGTGGTTTGTCGACAACAAAAAGGAGGAGGCCACCAACTAAGCATCTAGTGGTTCAATTATGAAATGGATATAGAGGAATTTAGTCATGAAATTCCTGCGCACGGACTGGAAAGACTGACTAACATTCGCCGCTGCTCGGGACTGGTAATATTGGTTCCATATTGGTGTCACGAAAAGTATTGGCATGCTTTTCTATTGCGAAACAATATTGTAAGAGAAATCTGTGATTATAAAAATAATAATAATATCTTATCTTGGTCAAATATGTATCAAATTGGTTTTTCAAATATTTTGTATTTCTACGGCGATCGATATTTTTCTGCACCAGCCGTGGTAACAAACGACCACTCCCGACGGTATTCGAGCCCGGAGTAAATAAAGTAAGCGCATACACATACGCTTAATCCCAAAACAAGAATTTAATCTTAAAATCTTAAAAATTTTTTCTTAATAACCAATCACAGCGCGAGGAGCTTAGTGCTCCATCCGCTGCCGGCATGCTTCGATAAGCTATCTTTCTCGCACTTATGGCTACGCATAAGACTTTTTGTCGTATTATTTGGTAAACTTTATTCACGTCTGGGAATTGTTTACAACCGCTAAATTCGTCTGGCGATTTGCAGGTGTTATTAAAAATTACTCAATAAATACGTGATTAAAATTTGAGTTTGCCAAAAGTATATTTTTTGGGAATAAAAAAATATTTTTGGAGAGGTCAGGTAATACTTTATAACCGACAAAAACGTCTGGGATTATTTTATTTGAACTATATAACAAACTAAATTAAAAGATAAAAAGAAATCAAGTTGCCAAAAAAACATTTTTTAGGATTTTTTTTGCAAATGTTATATGCTGCGCAGTAACAAAATAACCGCAAACGCTCAGCCAGACTCGCAGGACTGGATTGGCCAATTGAAGAAATTATATTTTTTCACAATTTCAAATTGACCAAAGGACCTTCCCAAAATTCGTCGCCAGCTCTCAGGCTACAAATTGTTTAATCGATGAGTAATGTGTTTTTTTTTTAATAATTTTTGTTATCTATGTAAAAATATCTGAATAAAGGGCTATCTCTTATTGTATTTCTATCCTTTATATGTCTATGATATAAGTTTTGGCCTCTCAGTATATTTACGAAAATTTAATGTATGTTCACAAAAACAAAGGTAGTTTTAGTAAAAAAAAGTGATATAGATACTGTAAACACTAGAAACAAACACAAGCTAATGATACCAGTTTCTCGACTCCACAGAGTCAGTAATTCATTTTTGGGGCAATGTATACGCTATTACAACAAGGTCCCGGAAACTGTTTGTTAAGTTGAAGCTGTATAGAAAGGGTTATTATAGTATAAATGAATATATGGTTGATATGTCGTAGTCCTGGGAATGAGGTGGTCACTTCCAAGCTGTTTTTAAACTAAATATTTACCAAAAATTAATGTAAAATATGCTTTAAAAAAAGGTTTCTTGCTGGTGCTTCCCAGGACAGAGGTTTTTTTTTCGAACCAGGGGTAAAGTAAAAAAATACTTTTAATAAGAATTACACATGTGATCTATATTGAATAAAAATTATTCTATTCTATTCTAGATTATGTGTGATTTTAAATAGCAGATTTGATTTTAAATAGAGATAATTTCCAAAAAGAGGATCTTGTGTCCGAATTATTTTAGAAGAAAAAACTACTTCGTACTAGTACTTGTTGTATATGCACGAATAAATGGATGTTTCACCGAAAAGCGTAGTGTCGTAAAATTGGTGAGGGAATTGAAAGCTTCCGTCTGGGGAAGTCACATATGCACTAAATTGAAATGCATTTTAGTCTAAAATAGGTTGTTGCTACGTATAAATTTATGAAATCAAGCAATATGGTAAGTGTATTCATTTTTAAACTTTTAGCATTCGCTTTTTTTTTCTATTTCTTCAAAACTTAGTAAGAAGAAAAATATGAAATTTTTTTTCCTTTACATACTGTTTGCTACAATTAAAAAAACACCCGCAGCTTCTTTCTTGTGGAGATAGAAATACCGTTATGTTTATTTTACCACGTACTGTTTATTTTTCCACTTTCAAAATTATTCAATTCCTTAACCCAAGACATAATACGTATATCCGTAATATATTTATCACAGTCTGTGATTCTTCTATCTGTATTTAATTTTCCAGAATTGAAAATGTGTCCACTTTCATGTGATTAATTGAAAAATATCGGCGCATAACCTTGGGAATTTTATAGGAAAATTGGGTATTGGCATGAGCCAAATTCAAAATATTTTAAACTGTTAGATTTAGCAAAAGAATTTAAAGCTTTTTTGTTAATAAAAGAAAATCATTTAAATAATTCTAAAATATTTAAAAAAGGTGTGCTAAATACTGTACAATATTTTTTACATATTATTGTGTAAATGTATTTTTATGTAAATACACGTATTATGAACTCATTAATGAAAAAATAATTTATTCCTAAATATTGAGCCACCGAGCTAAATAAATAAAAAACAGTAGCTTATATTATATTATTTTAACTTCTTATTACATATTAATAGTTTCTGGTGGACCCCAAACTAGGCATAGCCTGTATCTTTGGAGCCAGGAGCACTGTTATAAGTTTTAATTACGTAGTTTGAACTAGCTCCGCGATCTTAGCACCTCATGTGCGGAATTTAGATTGACCAATTATACCATCTGAAAGGTCAGAAATTGGTCATAAAAGGTCAGTTGATCTTATTAATTGGTCAGCATTAGAAACATTTTTATTAAGGGTTAAAGTTTTTTAAGGTCATTGAGAAATATTAGCACCTCATCCGCGAAAAAAATAAAAAAATTCACCTATGCGCGATTGAGAAGCATTCGCTGATAATTGGTCAGCTTATATAAATATTTGGTCAGTTTAGGACGGTTAATTGTATCAGGACAGTGAGCACTTACGCACAGCTCTTTACTCATAGTAAAGAGCTGTGCGACCAGACGGAGTGTCGGAAATATTTTTTTTATATATTTTATTTGAGAATAAAAACTTTGACGTTTTCTACTATCAAATATATAATAGTGGAGAAAGGAACAGGATATTTTTTTTAACTACGTGAAGGTCAAAAAGCATGCATGCATTTTGGGGGATGGTAGTTAACTAGCTTATTTTATAATATTTTTATATAAACATGATTTTTTTAATTATAAATATTTTATTATCATAAAAAATAACCATGAAAATTAATTTCTAAAATAAATTTATTATAATTTAAGTTTTTCAACTCTAACTTTATCTTTATCCTCTAAAATATATTAGTACAACGCTGCTTCATCATCATCATCATCATTACAGCCTTTCATAAGTCCACTGCTGAACATAGGCCTCCCCCAAGGAATGCCACAAAGCACGGTCCTAAGCCACCTGCATCCATCGACTTCCTGCATGTCTTACCAGGGCTTCACTCCATCTCGTAGGGGGTCGCCCTACACTTCGCCTACCAGTCTGAGGCTGCCACTCAAGAACCTTTCTTCCATATCGGTTGTCGGTTCTTCGAGCTATATGGCCGGCCCACTGCCACTTCAGCTTACTAATCCGTAATCCGTAATCCGTATCCGCTGCTTTAAACACAAAAATTTCGCCATTTCTTAGCCGAAAACAATTAATTATTACCAAACAAAACAAAATTTTACTGTCATTTACATTCCATGACTTCCCACATGATAGATGAAGAGTTTTAAAAATACATTGAGTTGAACAATTGATATTTTCAAAAGTTATCGTGTTAACTAGCTTCGCGATCATAGCATCTCATGTGCGGATTTTTGATTGACCAATTATACCATCTGGAAGGTCAGATATTTTTTCATTTGATAGTAGAAAATGTCAAAGTTTTTTTCTCAAAAAAAGAATATAAAAAATATTTCCCCCACTTCTCTGGTTCGTCTGGTTCATAGTAAAGAGCTGTGCGTAAGTGCTCACTGCTCTAATACAATTAACCGTCCCAAAGCATGCGCGTTACCACAATGCCAACTTATTTAATTTTTTTAATATTAAATTAAACCGACCCAATATTTATATAAGCTGACCAATTATCAGCGAATGCTTTTCGATCGCGCATTGGTGGAATTTTTTATTTTTTTGAGTGATGAGTTCCTAAAATTTCTCAACAACCTTGAAAAATTTTAACCCTTTATAAAATGTTTCTAACGCTGACCAATTATTAAGATAAACTGACCTTTTATGACCAATATCTGACCTTTCAGATGGTATAATTGTTCAACCGAAATTTCGCACATGAGTTGCTAAGATCGCGGAGCTGTTTAAACTAGATTTTTTTTGTTTTAATATGTACATATCGAGATCTGTAAATTAACCTATGTTCACATAATAAATATATTTGATTTGATTTGATTCCATAGCTTTACTTCCTTGTGCTTAACGTTATTATTTATTTATTATTCCTTTATAAAATATTAATAAAATTTATTTGGTGTAAAATATAGATTGTACATGATTTGAAATTAGTTATGATTTAATATTAAGTTTTTAGTGTCACTAAAGCTTAGTGTTTTTTACTAAAATTACAGTTTAGTTTTGGATGTAGTGCAATTTTTGATGTTGCAGTTATAAATGGCGACCGCTCAGACCCGTCCAACTATAGGCCTATCACCATCTTCTCCTTGTTCTCCAAAATAATGGAATCCATTATCAACTACCAGCTCAAGCGGTACCTTGAGAATCACCAGCTGATTAGTGACCGCCAATACGGTTTTCGTCGGAGTCGATCAGCTAGTGATCTTCTTATCTAGCTGACCCATAAATGGGCGAAGGCAATAGAGTCCAAGGAGGAGGCGTTGGCCGTTAGTTTGGACATTGCAAAGGCCTTCGATCAGGTTTGGCACAAAGCGCTTCTTTCGAAGCTCCCTTCCTATGGGCTTCCCGCGAAATTGTGCAATTGGATTACCAGCTTCCTTGCAGATCGGAGCATCAAGGCCCGTGTAGACGGTGCATGCTCCTCCTACAAGCCTATTAACGCTGATGTTCCACAAGGCTATGTGCTATCACCAACGATGTTTCTTCTGCATATCAACTATATGTTGCTAACTGGTAACATTCGTTGCTATGCGAATGACAGCACTGGTGATGCTCTATACACCGGCCGTGTCAATATCTCTCGGAAAAACGTCGCCGTGTACCGGAACAAATTGTGTCTGAAGTCAAGTCTTTGCTGAACAAAGTCTTGGATTGGGTGCGACTAAATCTAGTCCAGTTTAATCCTCAGAAGACACAAATTTGCGCGTTTACCGCTAAAAGAACCCCTATGTCGTATCTCCTCAGTTTCAAGGCACTCCCCTTCTTGCTTCAGCCAGTATTGGAATCCTCAGAGTCGATATATTGAGTGACGTGCGGTTTCGTGGTCACTTGGAAGACAAGGCCAAATTGGCCTCTAAAAAATTTGGCGTGCTCAGCACAGCGGGACAGTATTTCATGCCGGCACACCACCTGCAACTTTAAAAGGCGCAAGTTCGGCCTCACATAGAATACTGTTCCCATCTCTGGGCAGGGTCTCCCCAGTGCCAGTTCCTTCCACTTGACCACATCCAGCGCAGAGCGGCTCGAATCGTTTACGACTGAGTTCTTTCCGATCGGCTCGATTCATTGGCCCTGCGAAGAGATGTTGCATCCCTTCGCATTTTCTTTCGCATCTACCATGGGGAATGCTCTGAGAAATTGTTCGGATTAATGCCAGCCGCCAAATTTCACGAACGCACATCGCAGCAGAACTCCTGATACCATCCACATCATCTGGTTGATTGGCGTTCCACCACTGTGTGATTTAGAAGATGTTTTCTTTCTCGCACGACTTCCTTGTTGAATCGATTACCATCAGCGATTTTTACGGTTCGATACGACTTAGGGACTTTTAAGAAAAGAGCCTACTCCTTTTTAAAAAGCCGGCAACGCATCTGAAATTCCTCTGGTTCCCCTGGTGTTGCAGTTGTTCATGAGCGGCAGTAGTCACTTACCATCAGGTGAGCCGCATACTCGTTTGCCCCCTCGTATAAAAAAATAAAAAAAAATTATCAAAAAATAAATCTTTGTCTACTTTTTTGTTGCCCATTTATTTTTCAGTGATTTGCGAATATTAAAGGAAAATGTTGTAGAGGTAAATAAGTATTATATTAAATTTTTATTCAATTATTGCTCTTTTAAAATTTTTAATAATACTTATTACATATTTGTATATGGAATCCGTAATATTTTAATTTTTAAAAGCATTTCACCTTCTTCTATTTCCTATGTTTTTTAATCAAAATATCGTTACTTTTGACTTGATGTGTTTTCAATTCAATCTTTAATTTTACTTACCTGATTTACAAAACAACACACCAATGTTTACGTTTTATTATGCTGATCTATGAATATTATGTTTTCACCGTGTAGTGGCGGTGTAAGTGTTATCACTACCCCATATCGTCCCGTGGGTGTCGTAAGAGGCGACTGAGTAAAAGAACCAGGAGATAGGCAGCAGTGTCATCTGGTAAAAAACTGCGGTAACTAACCCGCCTGCCAAGCGTTGCAACTATGGCAAATATCCCACTTATGAGACCTTTTTTGGAAGTCCTATATTGAGCAGTGACTAAGAGGCTATAACACATAAACATCGTCTTTCAAAGAAACTTAACGTATTTTCTTACATGTTATATGCTTCGAACGTGTGTTTTCTTTTAAAACATTATGTGTTTTATACGTATGATGTCCACAAAAGTGATCTTTTTTAAAGTACACAATGAATGTACCTCTGATTTCTACCTGAAAGCAAATGTGCATGTAAATCACGGTAACAAATCCCAGGCCGCGTTTTCTGTTTACATACTTTAAGGAACTAATAGAAATCTTTAACTAAAACTTATTAAATAAAACTTTGAAGCATTTGTTATGAATTGAAACTCTTACAAACTCCTTTTATGCCAAGGAGTCAGTCTGGTGGGGCTCTGGTCTGAAGTGCATAGAGAGCGGGTATAACTACAAGTTGTGTGGCATTTATTTATTTAGATTTAATTTCTTTAGAAAACCAACAGCGTATATAGTAAATATTAACATTAATGTAACAAACTAAAAGTATGGCCAATAATAGGTTTCCCTTATATTGCTTGATATTAATATGGGTGTATTGTTGTTGGTAGAAAAGGAAAAGAACAACAATGTAATAGATAAATTATAAGCAAAATTATAAGCTATTAAATGTAATGAAGGTGGTCATAAGTTTACAGATCAGGAGAGAGAGTCAGGTAGAATGATATTTTACATTACCTTTATATATATACAAATACATACTTATGTATGTGTATATTTATTATTATACAAGTAATTAATTATAATATATATAAAATAAAATAACTTAAGTACTTATATAAATATTAGTAGCCTCAAAAATAAATATAAAAAAGATAGATGAGAGAATATATGATTGTATGTGGCATTCCATATTAGTCTTCGGAGGTGACAAAGCATCTGAAGCCCTTCTTAGTATGAAGTTGGTAGTAGATACTAATGGTTGCATTAGTTACTTTATAAATAGACTATGAGTTATTTTTTATAACTTCATTATTAAAAAATGTCTAAATTATTTTACCATTAGGTCATTGATACTTTTATTTACAATAAGGTTTTATCAAATATTAGTTATTTGATTAAATGTCTCCAAGGTCACTGTTGTCTTACTATCAGGTGTATTTTTTTTTATAGGAGAAGGGTGACAAACGAGCACACAGTCCACCTGATGTTAAGTGGTTGCTGTGCCCATAGACGTCTGCATCTATCTTCGATTACGAATAAAAATGCAGATGCGTTGTCACCCGTGAGAACTAAGATAGAATGCCTCTTTTCAGTAAGAAGGGTCTCCGGTTCTGTACACTTACCATACGAAACATCAGCGTTAAGCTGCTATTTGACGCTGGTATTCTGTGAGAGCGTGGTCCTTCCTCGGTCGAGCCGACCCATTCGTGTTAGATAAAACAAAGTACATCACATTCTCTCGGGCGACTTAACACTCAACTCAACCTACTGACTTTCATATAAGATCACACATATGTAAATGAAGATATATATTCAAATATTAACTGCTCTAGCCCGGCGACAATATTACGTCATTAGCAGTCATTTATATAATGTAGCAAATAACATAAACCATATTTACCCTATGTCCCTTTATAAATGCAAGGACAAAATTTCTATATTGGTTGCTAAATCTTAATTACATGGAAACAGAGAGGTTAATCAATTTTTAAATACTAACGCACACACACATGCACACCCACACACACACACACACACACACACACACACCACACATACATTGGTTTGTGGTTAATTAGCAAAAAAAATCTCTTTATTTTCTATATTTATTTTAACATGTTTGGGTATTGTATAGCGAAATGAAATGATTTTCGCACTACTTAGGGTGGAAGACGCTGACGGCTGTAACACAGTTTATACTAGTATGGCCGACAACGCTAACTTCATTGAAATGTTTTTGTTTGTAACTTAAAATAGATATAATACATAAGTGTAATTTGTCAAACTGAGAGTCTAATATATTATTATTTTTATTATTATTATTATATTCAATATCTGACATTAAATACCTTGACTTATCCTTAATAACCATCCAACTTGTTTATATATATATATATATATATTATATATGTATATATATATAATCCCTTAATTCCCCCATACGGAAAATAACTTCATTTTTAATTAAACTTCGAAAGTCTAGTATACACTTGTCCAATATTTGCCTCCGTACTGCACCACTCCATACGGTGATGTTGGTGTTACTACACTGCTGCCACTGGATCGTGCCCAACGCGCCATTCTTACATTAATAGCTAGGAACTCACGGCGAACAGCTACTTATTTTGCACACGAAACTTCGTAAACATTATTTCTATGTTATCTCCTCTAGCTTTTACAACGTTGCAAATAAAGTTACACTGTAAGAAAATGATCCGAGATTGTTTACTACAAATAATTTAAATTGAATATTTTCTATGTTGCAGCACACACACACACCACGCACAAAAACGCACGCACGCACGCATTCACGCACGCACGCACGCACGCACGCAAGTGCGCTCGCACGCGCGCACACACACACACACACACGTGCGCGCGTGCTTGTGTACATATGTACACAAGCACGCGCGCAAGCACGAAAGCACTCACGCATGCATTCACTCAAGCACACAAAGACGCACAGCACGCATGCACGCACGCTCGCACGTATGTCACGCATACGCAATACTTTCATATTACTTTTCTGGCAATAATGTTAACTAGTTCTCAGGGTAGAAGACGCAAGCAGATGTAACACCGTTAATACAAGTATAGCTGCCGTCGTTAACCTTTCATTGAAACTTTGTTTGATTTTACAAATTACGACTTTTGTATAAGTTAAGTCTCTTATGTTATAAAGGAGTTAATAAAATAGTTATTATTATTATTATTGGGGTATTTTTACAGTATTCTCATTTGATTGGGCTGTATTAAATATATAAGAGGTAATGATTATATACATATTATGTACGGTGGTGGGGGCGTGGCGGTCTATCTTAGATCCTACTTTCCATTTAAAAATTGTAAGTTCGTCAAGTCAACCACCTCCTGTTGATTCTGCTGAGCATTTGCTGGTTAAGGTCTCCCTGTCTCAGAATAAAATCCTTAAAAGCAGATACAGGTCGGGCCTCCTGAAGTGGCCTCGTGGAATAACAGAAACATAACAGAAACAGAAACTTTTTTATTCAATATAGATTATAAATAATGCTTATTGAAAGTCACTCTTTTGTATAATTACCACTGGTTCGAAAAAAAAACCTCAGTCCTGGGAAGAAACAGCAAGAAACCCAGCGGGACTTTTTTTTAAATAACAGCTACAATCATGTATGTTACACAAAATTAACAACACAACAAATTAGAAATAGCTGGTAACGATCACCTCATTTCCAGGGGTTATTATCAATCTATAAATTCTTTAATACTATAATAACCTATTTATACAAACTTAGTTAATAAAGTTTTTGAACTTTGAGCAGGTAAAATTTTGTATATTTTTCTGGAATTTTGTTGTAAAAGCGTAATACATCGCCCCAAAGAATGAATTACTAACTCGATGGAGTTGAGTAACCTGTACTACTAGCTTGTGGTCTGTTCCTAGTATTTACAGAATGACTATTACTTATTTTTGTAAACTACTTTTATTTTTGTGTACGTACATTACATTTTCATAAATGTATTGAGAGGCCAAAGTTAATACATTAATTTCCTTAATTTTTGTCGCAGCGACTCTTAGGCTTTAAATCATAAATTGCTCTTATGGCCCTCTTCTGTAAAACAAATATAATTTTCAGTGTCAGCTGCGTGTCCCATAGCAAAATACCATACGACATTATGCATGGAAATAGCTAAAGTAAAATAGTCTAGCTGTTTCAAAACTAGTTAGACTTCTAATCTTTTTTACGGCATATGCTGCAGAACTAAGTCTGCTTGCCTAGTTTTTGATATATGGGGGTTCCATTGAAGCTTCGCGTCTAGTGTGATTCCAAGAACAATTGTGGTATATACAAGACTCAGTTTCTCCCCATTTAAAACTACATAAGTATTTAATTGTTGACATTTGGAGTCATAAATTTTATACATTTCGTTTTAGTGCCATTTAAATGCAAATTATTAACATTGAACCAATTTACTAATTTAGATATAGCATTATTTACTTCGTCATATTTTAGCAATTGTCAACTAATTTAAAATTAAAGAAGTGTCATCTGCAAATAATACTATATCATGGTTATCTCCTACTATGTAAGGTTATTTTAACGTATAAAAAGAAACAGAAAGGGGCCTAGAATTGAGCCTTGAGGCACGCCTATCTGTACCATCGACCCGGAAGAACTCATACTGTTAATGACAACTTTTTGCGTTCTCTTACTTAAATATGAAATAATTAATTTAAGAAGCATCACTTCTTACACCGTAGTGTTGAAGTTTCCTGATTAATGTTTCATGGTGAACACAATCCAAGGCTTTGGATAGGTCACAAATATACCCAAAGCATCCTGTGAATTCTCCAATGCATTAAATATATATTTAATCAGCTCAACACCGTCATCAGTTGTCAAACGACCCCTTGTGAAACCAAATTGATTTTTATGAAGTAAATTATTTATACTAAAGAAATTTAACATTTGATCGAGAATAATTTTTTCAAAATCTTACTAAGTGTTGGTAGTACAGAAATAGGTCTAAAATTAGCGGAGTCTAATGTACTACCAGATTATATATATTATACCTTTATTTAAGGTATTATTTACTATACTTCATTAAATCAGGAAACACACCAGATTCTTACTTACTTACTTACTTATCGTCACGCACAATCCCTGACGGTGTAGCCAGAGAGAACAGATCGCCAAGTGTCACGATCCTTACATACCTCTTTCGGTTCTTTTAGATTCATTATCTTCTTCATAAATGCACGTCTAGGTATCCGAGTACTCTTGACCTTCCCCTCTTCGAGCAGTTTTGCTCACATGGTCTTCAAAAGTTAGTCTCGGTCTACCTCGTCACCTTTTAATATTTACTTTCGCGCTATAATTTTCGTCACCATTCGGACTTTCACTCATTCGCTCAACGTGCCCAAACCATCGAAGCACGCCCTTATCAATTTTTGTGATAAGGTCATCTTTCAACCTGCCATATTGCGAATCTCTTCGTTTCGCTTCCGGTCGCCATGGTAACGCCGTACATTTTACGAAGAGATCGCATCTCCACTGCATTCAACTTGCTTTTATGCTTCTTTGGCATACCCAGTTTCGCTGCCATATAAACAAAGTCGGTACCAACACTGCGTTATGTATTCGCAAGGCGTGCACTCTTCACTACGCCTTGCCTTTTGGACTAACGCAGTCAGGGCACCATTGACTTTGTTCCCGGCAGCGACCACGCCTGTCCACATCTAAATCACATCTTCCATCCCGGCTAAAAGCACTCTCCAAGTATACAATTTCATTTACCTGTCTAGACATTCCTGATTTACCCATATTTCACACTTCGTTCTCTCTTCGTCCCTTTCAAATACCAGAACCTTAGTTTTATTAGCATTCAAACTGAGACCTTTAATTTCACATTCCTCTTCATACACGTGACTAATGCCTGCAGTTCTGCCACTGATGGTGCAATAAGCACTGCATCATCAGCATACAGCAGGTGACTGCGGGTGCTATCGGCGCTCAGCTTGACCAGTTAGCAAGTAAAGTTTACTCGAAGGTTTTGACACGTAGGATGCAAGAGAAATCGGAAAGATTGTATATGGGAGAGGCACAATGCGGATTAAGACCTGAAAGAGGATGCACAAATCAAATGTTTTCTCTCCGCATGATCACGGAAAAGCTTCTGGCTGCTAACCAGAAGATTTTCTGTGCTTTTGTGGATCTTGAGAAAGCATTTGATAAGGTTGTAAGGAAGAAAATGTGGGAACTGTTGCCGGGGTATGGTGTGGATGGTCGATTGCTAAGGGCTGTGCAGTCACTTTACTGTGACTGTAAAGCCTGTGTGCGGGTAGAGCATGACCTGTCACCCATGTTTAGCGTCCAAACGGGCGTAAAACAGGGTTGTGTCATGTCTTCCTGGCTGTTCATACTGTATCTCGGCAGCTGTTTACAGAAGCTGAAAGATAGCTGTTTGGGTGTGAAATGGGGTGACATTAAAGTAAATTGTCTACACCAGATTCGATACTAGTATTAAAAATAGTAGCTAAATGAGGCGCGATTGTATCTATTATAGACGCAATAACTTAAACGGAAATCCCCCACAGATCCGCAGTTTTCTTAACATCAATAGTTTTAAAATATTTTACAATATCTTTTGATGATACTTTATGAAATGTAAAATTCTTTGTACACGCATTTACATTTTGTTTAAGTAATGATTCGGCGACCGCAGGAGAAGAATTCAGTGACTTAGTGGTTAAAATCGGAATATCATTAAAATATTTCTCAAAAACCATTGCAACGTCCAGATCTGATTCGGTTAATTTGTTATTAACACTTAACTGGTAGTTTGAATTGCGAGAGTTAATCTTACCAGTTTCGCTATTCATTATACTTCATGTCATTTTAATTTTATTAGAAGCCGTCTTAATTTTGGTGCTCAAATGCAAAGACTTGGCTGTGGATCACACGTTTTAAAATATTTTTGAATATTTTTTTACATATTCCCTAAATTCGACGCTATGATTATATGACCTTTCATGGTAAAGATCATATAACCTATGTCTGCTCTTATGGACTCCTACTGTCGCCCATTCATTAAATGACTTCCGACTGTTCAAGGAGAATGTTTTAGAAGTAAAAATATTATTAAATTTATTGCAAATAAGCTTAAATAATGTTCCATACAAAAAATTTGGATCATTTTGGTATGTAAGTGATGGAAGTTTTTTCACTATGTTACTTCTAAATTTCTCCAAGCGACGTGCATTTACTGGAACAAACACAACTTTCTTATCTACTTGCTTATTGTGAACATATGGTAACAAAACTACTTGTCCACAGTGATCAGAACTTAATTTTGAATTATACATTTATGCAACGGCTTCACATTTGTAAAAATGTTATCTATACATGTTGCACTAGATTGAGCAATACGCGTTGGCTCTAAAAATAAATTAAAAAGACCATATGATTTAAACAATGATCTAAATTTAATATTGATTGAGGAAGCTTCTAGGAGATTGATGTTAAAGTCTCCACATATTACAACAGATTTATTCCGTTTATTAAGCTTAGCAAAAACTTCCTCCATAATTTTTTCAAAATTGTCGTATATAGAACATGGAGGTCTGTAGACGCTCACAACAATAAGGTGCTCAAACTCAATACATGCCATTTCTACAGTTTGCTCAACAGAGAGGCTCACAATATCTTTACGTTCTTTACATGACAATAATTTACTAGCTAATATTAAGGAGTCACCTCTTTAAACCGTTTCTCTATTGAAAGAACTGACCACCTGGTGATTACTGAAGTTAAACATTAAGTTATAAGCTTTTAACCAATGTTCAGTAATACATAAAATATGAATATTGTTGCTATTTAAGAACAACTCAATTTCTAGCTCTTTGCCTACCATGCCTTGTATATTTCGATGCACCAGGTGTATACAATTTTCATTATCACTCTGTGGAGTCATACAATTAAAGATTTGTAAGCTACATTCTAAATTATTTAAATTATTACAACTGCTAGAGATTACCTCTATTGTCTCATTTTCTAATTTAAATTACTTAGAACTGATTCCAAATTACATATTAAGTCATTACACTGCTCAAAAGGAGCAGATGTCTGTGTAGCCAAGTCCTTGGCTGAGTTAATATATAAACAATAAGATAGCACATTTGCTATCTGTCTTAAAATATATTTAGATAGGTAATACCTATCATTAGTCAAAAATTTCTTAATTAAATTATTTATGTCTATTAAATTACATTTATTATTATAATTATAACAATTAAATGTGAAGTTTATATTATTATTACATGAAAAGTTATTCATTAATAAGTTTAAATCATATCTTATTTTATTTTCCTGTGGTTTTCCAGGGTTGGCCCTGTATGTAAGGCAATGTAAACAAGATAATTTTATGTACATTTAAACTATTAAGATTATCAATATATTTTTATAATTGATTTTTGTTTAGATTGCCTCTTCTCCCAACAAGAATTATTAATGTGCTATTAGGGCAAAATTTACTAGCTAAAACGTTATTCATTATATGACTAAAGGATGCTCCTGGCATGCAATAATTACTAATCATATGTCCTTCTAAACAGTTATTTAACATCATGCCCAAATTTTTGCCTATGTCATCACAATACATAATAACTTTTTTATTTTTTAATATTTACATTGCTTTTTAAGTTTATATCCTTTGTCAT